>DWMY01002856.1:0-11049 GCA_018249775.1 Heliconius hecalesia formosus
CAAATATTTACATGATCAATACAAATAAATTACATTTCTCCAGTTAGGTTTGAAGCAAATTGCAATGCAGCCAATATCTGATACAGATCTAAGATGAAACGATATATTTTTTAAAGTTTAAAACTTAGATTTTCTAAAAAGATGAAATAATATTTTCATGTGACAAAACTAAAATGACATTCACAAAGAAAACAAAAATTAGATAACAATTTTAGCATATACGCTTTCAGGCGACGTAACGAATGACGAGGCCTGGCCGGACGTGCATACAATTTGATTACTTAATAAAATAATATCAACGCAAACAGGGGAGGGTCCCGATTAGCGAAAAGGTAGAACAAAATGCCGAATCCGTATGAAAGTTCGGTTAATTGCATCACTTTCATATGAGACGGTTGTAAAATCAAGGAAATATAGAGAATTTTATTTTTAACTCAACGTTGGACCAAATTGGCCAATGGTGTTAAGTTGGCTGGTTGTAAGAAGGATGAGCTAGTTTCAAACGTATTTCTTCAAGTCCACCATGGCTGGGTGCGTTGGGCCAACGTCGAGGCAGCATTAGGGACGCGCAGACCATGCGGTGGTGTTATTAAATTAGTGCCGGCGCCCGGCGCATTGCAGTCTTTTCGCTCATAGCGAGGCTGAAATGGAACAAATTCTATATTTGCCTTTTATGGACATGTATTTTTTGCATTTGAATGTTGATACGATGTGATTCAATGTGTCATTTTTCTTTATTTGACTTGTTTTGAGACTGTATTGTGTTTGTTTTTTTTTTATTTGTGATAAGTTGTTAGTTTAAACTACTACGTAATAGTAATATCAAAAAAAATATTTTTAATTATTTAAGTAATTATTTAAAAAATAGTTTTTAATTAATTTTTCACTATTATCTATTTTATATTGATCTCATCGAAAAAATACGCTAATCTAATCTAATCTCAAGTACGTTTTCTCTATTACATTCGGATAAACTTCTGTTAACACATAGTGTTTTTTTTATTTTATTTTAATCGAATATAAAGTATCTTTAAATAATATTTTATATATTGTATGTAATGCGAATATAAAATAGACATAATAACTCTTTCACTTGATTAATTGGCACTTTAGTTTTAAACATTCAGGTATTCTCCAGTCTTTAATATTGAGGCCAGTCGTGGCGCAGCGGCACGAAGTGTGACTGTAAAATCGACTGGTTGTGGGTTCGATCCCCACTCGAGGAGATGAAATATTTACTTAAATTTATATTTACATTTCTTCGCTCTGGTGTCGAGGCTAAGCGCGGCGTTGAGTTCTGCCACTCAACACGCAATACCTCCAGAACTCGGCAGAAAGTGGGGAACGGAGTGTCTTAACACTAGGTTCCCTCTGCCTACCCTGCAGTGTGCGGGATACAGCGTGAAGCTGATTTTTTTTAAATATAATAATATAATTAGTATAATTCATATTAGTAAGTAAATAATTTTAATTGAAAGCCGCGAACGTCGTAGTGTCTAACATAAATAAAAACAACATGCGTAAAGTGAATTTTACATGTAAAAAAAAATAACAATCATAAATTTTACTTGTAAAAGTAAAAAATATTAACAAATATTATCCAAAATATAAGTACCTCGGCCAGCACAATTTACCCAAAATGAATTGAAAATTGACACTTCATTTCAGTTGACAAACTCCGGTAATGACGTGTAATATCCAACTATACGGTCGGCACCTACACGACCGGATACAATAATAAACTAGTACGACGGGCAGGTACTAAAGCCTATACAAGGTGCTGTTTAACTGTTGCAAATATTATAATAATCAGCTTTACGCTGTATCTCGCACAAAGCAGGATAGGCGTAACTTAGTGTTAAGACACTCCGTTCCTGTTAAGTTCACTTCCGTTCCCTAATTCTAATTCTGGAGGCGTTGAGTGGCGGATTAGTTTTGTTACCAGATTGAGGTAATAAAATTATTAAATATTTCATTTCCTCGAGTGGTAATCCTGTTGCGTTTCCTAGCGTATGCTTGTGCCCCTGCACCACGACTATCCATCTGGTATACGTCCTGGTCTAAATATTCTTTATTTCTGAATAAAAAGTTGCATTAGCTTATAGATCTGACAATGGAGAGGATTTGTTGAGAAGAAATTAAAGAAATAACTAACGCACCCACCTGTCCTGCTAAAAAAACTTTTTGTATTTGGACTATTGTTTACAATAAATGAAATAATAATTGATAACTGAAGTATGTTTTAAATAACTCTAAACAATTAAAAACATACTTACAGCTATCTATTATTATTAAATTTAACTTAAATATTGTATTCACAAAGCTTCAAACATTCAAAATTTTACTGTTCAACATGAATGGCCTACAATGCTTATCACTTAAACCCTAAATGGAACACTCGAACACCCTTTTGAACATTTATTCAAATATATTAATAAACAATAAAAGTAATTTAATTTTAAACAAGTACACATTAAAATAAATTTGTTTTGAAAGGGCATTATAGGAATTGCAATAACTGACTCCATGGCCATTCACAAGCATCCCTCTGACCTTATTTAGGGGGTAATAACCCCCGTTTTTTGTACCGCAACGGCGACAGATGTGAGAATTAAAAACGCTACCCCCTTATATTTATTTACAACACGATTCACGACATTCATCTATTACTGGACTGGACTTTTAATCCCCTAATGATTTTTTTAGATTCACGCTGTATCCTGCACACAGCAGGCTAGGCATAAGGGAACCTGGGAACCTAGTAGTAAGACGTTCCACCTAGCTTTGGTGTCATTTTTTTTTATTATTCATTGCGAGTTAAGTGGCGGAACTCAGGTCTTTGCCTCGTTACCACAGCGATCAGCTTCACGCTGTATCCCGCACACAGCAGGGCAGAGGGAACCTAGTGTTAAGACACTCTGTTCCCCACTTTCTGCTGAATTCTGGAGGTATTGCGTGTTGAGTGGCAGAACTCAACGCCGCGCTTAGCCTCGACACCAGAGCAAAGAAATGTAACTATAAATTTAAGTAAATCCTTCATCTCCTCGAGTGGGGATCGAACTCACAACCAGTTTTACAGTCACCACTGCGCCACGACTGGCCTCAAGCAATGAAATGAGAATATTAATTATTTCCTTTTTTCGAGTGGGAATCGAACGCACAACTTGTCGCGTTTCCAGTCATACCACTGTACCCCTGCGCCACGACTGGCCCCATTAACACTCCATCAATGTTATGTTTTGATTTTAAGTCAAACGTCATTGCTGCACGCAAATGACATTAAACTTTAATTGAAATTGACACGGTTCATAATTTCATTCTAAAATATGAATATTAATTGCAATCAAAAATTTTTTTGCAGATCTTAAAAATTGAACTTTATGTTACAAACTTAGGGTTTAATTTGGCGTGGCGATAATAACAATTTTTCAGCACCAGTAATTACGGGAGTACAAGCTATAGTACAGCAGTCCGGTGTAGGCGTAATGGTGATTTTTCAAGTTACGCTTTGTGCAGCATGCATATTATTTTCTCGTATAACTCATACAATTTTATGTTATATTATTTAGAAACGTTTAATTTATTATAAATATTTTTGAATATATTTATAATTCTAAGCTAAAAATATTTATTTCAACGAAATATTATGTGCGAAAACCATTATGATAAAATTGATGAATGTTTAACAGTTAACTATGGTTGTGGGTTCATCTTCATTTTCTATCGGAATAAAAATGAATAACACATCTCAGGTTTGATTAATTACGCCATGCCACTCAATAAGGCACAAACTAAAGAAATGATTTGTTTATGTCTTCTCTCTGCTCACCAATCATGGTTTGTAAGACGCGAGCATGTAACATGAAGAAAGTCTCAAATAAATAATAATAATAGGTTGTGATAATACATTTTTACCTTTAAAAGGTATACCAAATAGCATATGACATTCAAAAAAATAGATCATCAAAACTCTATCTCAATTGCGAAATGTAGGTTGGGAGCTAGAAATGAAAAAATCAATCATGAATCTGCCTATAAGTCTAAAATGTTGGCCTATATACCGCAAATCCACTTATAAAATGGAAAAATAAACACGGCACCATTTACTGTTCCGCATATCTATTTTCCAGGCATCTTATATACTACAAGTATCATTAATCTTTTTATTTATATCTTTTAAATTCTATTTCATACTCCCAGTTTGTTGCATGAACTATCGTCGATCAAGTTCAGTGGACTGTCTTGGCGGTTGCGAATGTTATCTTATATTGAAGTATAGTAAAATATTTAAAAGAACAGAAGTCTGTTTGATGTAACGTACGAGGCCGTACGCCACGAGGGAATCTCCTCCGATTTCGCAATCTATAACGTATTTTCTTTGCTTGTTTCAGGTACGTCTGCAGCTCTTGTTTGCAAAGGATTGAGGCTGAGTTAAAAGTTTTAAATTATTCATAAAGCCTCCCCGAAAAGAATAAAACACAACAGTCAAGTTTCCGCGGAATCTGAACAAGGAGTTCTAAGTAAAGAATAAACGTAATTAGGTGATGCGTTTAAAATTTAACTGAACGGTTCTATCCTTAAAGTCACGTTTCTTTCAATTTATTTTTGAAGTTTTCAAATACAATTCTTTGCAGAGGGAACTTGGGGGCTATCTTAGTCGCCAGTTTGTGTTTACTCTTGCTTCTTAATTTTTCGTTCGGTAATTTTTTTGTCGCTAACGATGCCGAACTCTGAATTGCAAATACTCTTAATTGCCAATGGAAGTTAGCTCCCACACTTTAAGCGAGTGATTGTTGAAATATTTAACGTTTTAACAGTCGAATATTTTAACGTAATGGCCTTTGACTTTAGATAATCACGCTCTTGACGCCTATCTAAATTCCTTAGTGTTTCATAAACACTCCAGTGAAGGCTTCCATTTTGATTATTTATTTGAATTACATCCCAATTAATATTCCCAAATAATGCAAAATACTGTTCACAATTGCTTATATTAAAATAATTTACAGAATTCCAATTTAAAAGCTTAATTTTAATTTTCTAAAAATAAATGGCATTGAGTTCTTTCACTTTAATTAATTTGAAATTATTTACAACTGTATCCCATTTTTCTAATCATCACGCCAAAGTCGCTTAATCCGGATTTACCCTGTGACAGATGATCACTTCCCGTGCATTAGCCGTGATGAATGTATTTGCATTGGATGTACTGGGATTAGGTGCCAATAAATTAAAACCTGAATTGTGCTCCATTTAACGACAGCTCTCAATAAAATTCTTACTTTACTTTTTATTTAAAAGCTTTCCAGTTTTATATTTAAAGCTCGAACGTAGTTTACTCAAAACACAAAGCATTGATCACAATTTTATCTCCGGAATCAAATATTTCATACATCATGCTCCGAGAGAACAAAGGAATGTCTATACACAGCACAACACTAGAACAGCATGCACGATTTATTGTTTCCGAACAGTTGCTTTCTCTCCAAAAACTTTGGCGACGGCACCACGATATGACGTCACACAATGGCCGACAGATGGCCCGACAGTGTTGCCAACATAATCAATTGTTATTGGCGCATGACAAAACCAATCAAGTGAAACATATCGAGTTGCATTTAATGCGTTCAACGACACTCGTATTTATTCTATTTGTGACATGACAATGTTTACTTTATAAGAGGCTACTGACCTTATATAAATTGAAAAATTTAATTATAGATCAAATAAATCAAATGAAAATATCTAATATTATGATTTCTATTATGTTTGTTTTTTCACTAGTTTCATATGCCTTACGTCACATAATATAGATAAAAAATAATAAAGCAAGAAACTTAATATTCTTTCATAATATAACACAATTAGTAAACAATAACGAGGCGATGGCTCGGAGTTGGTCTTAATCAATTGTCATTGGTTCTTGTCAGGGCCAATCAAGTGTAACTCGATGGCACTGAGCGCATTCAAATCAGTAGACACGAATGCTTCTGGATACAGATTTGACACGTTTATCTCCATAAGAAGAGATTCACTGGAGTCTGGAGTGTTGTATTAGAAATGACAACCGTCAAAATAATTATATAAGTTTATAAATAAATGGCGATTTTTGTGTCTAGAATTAAGAAAATTTTGTAAATATACTATTTTGTCAAATTGTCAAGCTATTAATCTTAAATATAGCACTATATTTCATTCGTCTTTGTTGTTAACGTTTAGCACGTTGAATCTGTAAGTAAAATTTAACAAAGTCAGCAAAATAAAATAAATTGCACGCAAAAACGTGGGGACGGAGATAAAAAGAAAACTGTAGCATCAAGAGTCGTAATTAATGGACAAGACGAGCGAGGACATGTACAGAGGACCACAGGACAACAAAACCTAAGAAGTTTTTATTATATAAACTGTACTATTCACGATATAAAGGCCATGAGACAATGTTGACAGTTGTAGATTAATTTTGCTATCTGAAGTTTCTTTTTTTAATTTTCGGTTACCTTAAATATTTCTTTGAATAATGTTTATTGTTTCAATACTGTAACTAAATATATTTTTTTCATACAATTTATAAATTTTTAAATTGTAGTTCAAACATATTTAGTAATATTCAATTTAATAGATTATCAGGGTTTTGTTCAATCGGATAACGTGATGCATCGTAAAGTTGAACTTACAAAATTGGGGTCATATCCTGACCGCAGCAGATTGGCTCCTGATGATTACCAACGCAAGGTTCCAATTAATCCTAAACGAATAATTTACCACTGGTTGATTACTTGACTCTACGAAATGAACAAAATTGGAAACCAAGATTGATTGTATTTTTCTATATGCAATGGTTTTGATGTGTATTTCGATATTGGCACTCCAATAATTTTGTTTATATGAATAATTATGGACATAAAGCAACAACTAAATATAAATTGATATATGTTAAACTACTAACACTAATGCTTACAATACCAAAACTGACCATCATCACCAAAATATCGCACTCTCAACCATACCTCATACCTCACTAACTGCTCACAATAAAAACTAAAAGCCAAGAAGATAACTACCAAAAAAAGAGATGGAAATCCATATGTCAACTTTGAGTCTCCAGAAAATATTCTCAAAGAATACATCTGAGTAATATCAACATCATCATGATGAAAAATAGCCAGATTTCCGCCAAAAACTCATAGCACTTGCCGTCGAAAATACATTAATTTCGACACATCGCTAAACTGAGCCCCTCGCAATATCCATCACGCCGACTATTTGCATAGAGGGTGATAAATCGGGGAAGAAATCTTATACGCGACTAAAGATCGCCTGCGACCTCGTTTCATATGATATATAAAGTGATTTTGCTAATGTTTCGCGTGAACATAAGCTTCTTTAAAAAACATATGATTTGTTTCTCAATTGTGCATATTACAATTTGGGTAACTTAAAAATCTCTGTATCTTCTTTGTGTGTTTAATGCACAATATAGTAGTGTGGAAACCCTACTAAATTGCATATTGTTCACACAAGCTAGTGCTATGGTTCCGAGAACCATCACACACAAACAGGAAACAGGATGAATGATTTCTCGAATATTTACGTGTATACTCTACACGATACTCTTACAAATAAAACAGATATTTTTTAGAAAATATTACATTTTTATTATTAAGTAGTTGGTAATTTTAGTAATTATATTAATGATATTGTTAATAGAAACACGTATATTATCTGTGGTAAGAAAAATTATAAAAAAATGGTTAATTATATGAAATAAGCTGACAAATAACTAGATTATAGTTAATAAATTGAAATATGAGAACATGTATCCTAATTACGACGTTGCTACCTATTAATATTAAGCAATTTTGTATTTCAATATAAATAAAGAGAATTTCTTCAGTTTCAGGTGAGTCTTGCCACTTGGCGAAGGACTCTAAGGTACTACAGTAAAGCTATAGGAATGTTTGTTGTATGAATTGATTTCTGAAGTTATTTATTTTCAGTTCTCAATTGGCTGAAAACTGAATCTTTGGGTGTAAGTAATTAGATTGGATTTCATTTTTAATTCATATACAAAAAATATGGCTTAAATTAACATTAAGTCTTAAAGTGGCTAAGGCTAAAATTGGCACTAAGGCTCAAAACTCTTGTGATAAAGGCTTAAATTTTATTAAGGTTTACTTTTGAATGAATCAAAGAAGCCTCATCGGCGACAGATAAATGGAATCCAATCCTTCGAAGCCTAAATTAACTGATTTTAATTAATCTTGAGCTTAGCTCAATACTCCGAAAACAGAAGGAATCACCGAAATTCAATTCATATTTCTTTTATTTATTCTGTCCTTTGATTTGCGGTTATATTATTTTAAATTCTTAAACATTTCAAGTCACTTGCACTTGTCCTGAAACTATTCTTATAATTTACGCCTCAAATGGTCCATGTAATTGTCTATATCTATTTTTATGTTTTTATTAGCTAAGTGCACATGGTGTTTATTGATATGTTAGAAAAGCGAATCATTTAGCTTCTCAAAATAGTTACTATGTGTATTTTAATTTAAAATGTATAAGTGTTACACCATTAGGAGTTGCTAGTACAAAAAATGTGTCTGTAACAACGTGTGCACCCAGCTTTAGCTCGCTTTGTTCGTCGTGTCGTAGCTCTGTCATTCGCTTGCACTGTTCTAATTATTTGCCCTCATTTTTTTTTCATTAAAATGAAGCGCCACTTGAATTTAAATGTTCATGTAGAATTGATTTAGATAAATGTTAGTTTGTCGTAATTTAGGTAATTTATTTTATATGGTAAGACTGACATGTATTATTAAGAAATGTCAAAGAAAATTAAAAAACTATTTAGTTATTAACAACTGGGTAATTATCATCTTGCGTGAAGTAATAAACTATTTAAAAATAATTGATAAAGTAACCGATTTAACAACAAAAAATTAATTCAATTAATTTAAAAGACAATGTTCAGTACAGTTTCCGAATGTTGAACAACCGTTTATCGGTGCGACTACGCTTGTCCAACTTGAGCATTCCTACCTCTTCTAGTGCCTCGCGTACGTGCACTTATTTCGCCTCATTACTTATATTATAATACTTCATAAAAGATGCTACACAAAAAATTTTAAAAGAAAAAAGATATATTCGTAAAAGTAAAATCTTTTTCGAAAATGCCTAAACGTAAACGTGTGTGTCTATGGATCTCGGATATGTACAGTTGCTGAATCAATACAGTTTGATTTTACAAAAAAAAAAAACGGTTTTCCAACAAACAAACACCCAATTAGTTTGTATTTGATTCTCTACTGTATGTTAAAAAAAAACAGGTTCACGATGTATCCAACACACAGCAGGGTAGGGAGAGGGAACCTAGTGTTAAGACAGTCTTTTCCCCACTTTCCGTATGATTTTTTCCACGGCATTGCCTGTTGAGTGACGAAGAACAACGCCGGGATTTTGTTTTGGTACCAAAGGAAGAAATGAAAATATTAATAAATAATAATTCATTCCGTCGACTGGGGATTGAACCCACTACCGTCGCGTTGCAGTCACACCCTTGTGCCCCAGCGCCACGTGTGTGCAAGTATGTTATTTATTCTTATTGAAGTAAGTTTTAAGAAAGAAGGCACGCCGTGACACAGACGCACAGTTGTATGGCTGTAACGCTATGGTTGTGGGTTCGATTCTCACTCGGAGCATTATTATTCATTAATATTTTCATTTCTTCGCTCTGGCACCAAGGCAAAAGCTTGCCTTTAAATTCTGTCACTCAAGACTCAATGCCTCGAAATCAGTAGAAAGAGAGAAACGGAGTGTCTTACCACCTGGTTCTCTGTACTTATCCTGTCATACACGGGAAACAGCGTAAAGCTCGAAAAAAAAATATAAAGAATTGAATTACTTCACACTGCATTGTTACAAAGTGCTTTAAAGAATAAAAGAAAGACTAAAAGTAAAAAGAAAATGCACCTTCATTTATAGAGATGTTTATATATATGTTTGACGGAGACAAAGCGTCACCATTCCTTTGATAATAATTTAATATACTTGTAACTTAATATTTTTATAATCTTCGTGGCGCGTAGGCGTGTTTAGATGGTTGTGGGTTCAAATCTTAGAAATTGGTAATGAAGTTAAAATATTTGATTGTTTTTCTTTTTTCTTTCCTTTCCTTTCGATTCCTGGTGAGTATCAGAAAACCATGGCTTATCATTAGATTTTTAATAGTGAAAACACTAAAAACAAGGGAATAACAAGGTAAAATAGTGTTAATTATTAAATTAATAAACGACAACGAACAAACACAGTGACTATTACTATAAAATAATTATATACACTGCCATATTATGAAACTACTAAAAATTTCATAAGTCCCTCAACTTGCGGACCTCAAAATATTGATCGTGCCTCTCTCTCATTCATGCCGACATTACAAAAGCTGTTTCGGCACACCCACACATGCACGCATTACACAACTATACGCGTGTGCGTACACGTACCTACACATATATGACTCACCACTACACGTACAGATGTATTATTAAACCGTTCCAGTAGGCGTCTGGAATGAGGGAATCAAGCGCGCATGCGCTAAGTTTCTAGACGCCTGAAGCGCTTTAATTCTAGCAAAGGTTAGACTCACAAATTGCTAGCGCGCTTTCTCGCTTACAGTGTATAAGAGAGTCGCGCTCATTCAAAACGGAACCACGCAGAATGGAAAAGTTTTTTTTTACACTTAATTGGTTGCAATAATTTTAAAGTATTATATAAATTTTGCTGAAAATGCATATAATGTATATTTCTTTATATATGAGTATGTCTTTATATAAAAAACGAGTCATATATTCTATTTTGAAAATATAAATAAATAATTATTGTGAAAACTATAGTAACTTTTAAAATAAATATAAAAAAATATATATAAATAAACTACAGTACCTAGTATTTTTTTTAAATAAAGGTATACTTACGTATACGTATGTTCGTGCTGCAGCATCTGAGTATTTTTTAAACATAACGATACCGTATTATATTACAATAGTAAAA
>DWMY01002857.1:0-11046 GCA_018249775.1 Heliconius hecalesia formosus
CTACTGTCTAGCAGACAATGTTTTTGAAGTTTTGGACAGGAAGTGAAGGCTTTTAGTAACTTCGTTTAACTGTCTGCCACATCAATTAAATTTTAAATATTTGAGTTCGATTCCCATTCGGAGGAATGAATCCCGGCCTAGAATAGGATCATAATGGTACTGGTGGTGTCGTAAGAGGCGACTAAAGTACGTGTGGTAGAGTCACGTCGCCAGCAATGGCAACACGCATGGGCAGACTTGACCGGATCATTACCATCCCCGGCATTTAAAACCGGCGTTAAGTAGTGGCTTTATGCGACTGCGTTTCGTATCAGGTAATGCCGGGCTCCGGCGCCCAACCCACCTTAAAGGCAGGCAACGCACCTGTAGCTCCTCTGGTGTTGCACAGGGTCGTGGGCGGCGGTGATCACTTACCATCAAGTAACCCGAACGCTCGTTTGCCTTGTCTTACCATAAAAAAAAACACTTCTTTGCTCTAATAACAACGCAAAGCGCGGCATTGAGCCGCCCGCCATTCAACGCGCTGTTTTGAACTGTCATGTCGTCGAACTGTGTGAAACGGATTGTCTTAACACGAGGTTCTCTCTGCTTACCCTTACACTACTAAGCAAATATGTGGCCAATCGTGGCGCAGAGGCACAAAGTATGACTGCAAAATCGACTGGTTGTGGGTTCGATCCCCACTCGAGGAAATGAAATATTTATTTATATATATATATTTACATTTCTTCTCTCTGGTGTCGAGGCAAACCGTGGTGTTGAGTTCCACCACTCAACACAACAATGCCTCCAGAACTCGGCGGAAAGTTGGGAACGCAGTGTCTTAACACCAGGTTCCCTCTGCCTACCCTGCTGTGTGCGGATACAGCATGAAGTTGAAAAAAAAACAGCTTCACATTATATCCCGCACACAGCAGTGTAGGCATAGAGAACCTAGTGTTAAGACACTCCGTTCCCCACTTATTAAGTATATATAAGTATAATAAACAGGTAAAATCCGCGCTCCCAGCTATCGACGACCGCGCGCCGCCTCCACGACCGCACGTTGCTCTTAAACTGAAGAAGTGGCAGCGCGAGACCGACCGCAAGGAGCGTGTTGCGAAAGACAATTTTAGTCTCTTACAGCGACTGAATGCCATCATGAAGGTTAATAGACTTGATAACCATTGGGAGAAACCTTTGCCTAAGTAAGTTGCCATATAAGATTGCAATATTTGGTGTCATGTACACAGTACGGTCAACGATTCGTGGCTACTCTAAACATAGGTGGAAATGGCTGTAAAGATTTAATTTAACTTCTGATTTTCTTACAAAGTGAAAATTGTGCAAAAATCAGAAAATCTAACTTCAAGGTGGCCACGACTCCACGACGACGACGACATGACCATGTCGTATAAAAGAGATAAAACAAGTGTGGAAGTTGAGTTCTTTATTTTTTTTGTATAATATGTGCAAATTAAGGAGAAGATATATGCCTAACTCAACATTAATTTTGTGATTTGTAATTATAAAATTATACATATTAATGTTAAATATATATAGGAAGTAACGCGGTCGGCGGATCAGCGGTTGTCTATGGCTAGAGGGATTCAATATCTATCCATTTCAATCCCACGTATGTTTGCCGATTTACAGTGGTTCAGAATTTGTGATTTTTTGGAAAAAGTCGGATTCTTGAAGAAAGTTGGATAATACAGTTTAACTAGGGTCGTCGTAAATTTCTGCCTTAATATAGCTCAATAGTAGTCCATTTGAATCACACATCAGTTGTAAATCATAACTTAACTTCACGCTTTATCCTTAGTCCGAGAAACGGAGCGCCAAACGCTACGGTCTCTATATACATACTTCTTCTGCCTCGTCCACTGTCATCAACCTCTTCATACATGCCCTCCGGGGGATCCTCGTGCTTTTTACGTGACCTTCCTCTAGTATCTTTAATACTATGTTTTCGTTGGTCAACCAAGGTCTCCTCGTTATAAATCTTTTTTGCCATTCTTTCATCACCCATTCGTTCAATGTGCCCAAACCAGCTGAGCACGTTCTTCTTCATTCTCACCGTGACATCCTCGCTAGTAGCATGCCATTCTGTGTACCTCTTCATTGCGGATTCGATCAGCTTAGCTGAGAGATCGCATCACTTCGTAGGATATGCGGAATCTCTACGGTATTCATCTTTCGTTCATTATGCTTCTGTAATACCCACGTTGTTCTGCCATATAACAACGTGTACGGCCAAATGCGCAGCTGTGCTGACGGTTCGCCGTCTCATCCTGTTACCGGCACCAATACACCTTTCCACATCCATCTCGTATCTGCCATCTCTACTGAACATAATTCCTAAATATACCACTTCATTCACTTGTTCTAATATCCTACCATTTAAACTGATTTTGCATTCCATCCTTTCTTCATCTCTTTCAAAATCCAGAACCTTTGTCTTATTCGTATTCAGGCTTAGACCATTACCTTATACCCTTCTTTCAGAGTGGTATCTTTCATAATTTCGCTTTTACAATTCTGTCAAACGTCTTTCCCAAGTCCACAAAAGCATAGAAAACTTTTTAGTAAACGGCCAAAAATTTTTCCTAGATCATACGGACGGAAAATACTGATCCAAACACTCTCTTCCAGATCTAAAGCCTCCTTGGGCCTCACACAACAGCCTTACGGATCTAACTTGCATTCTTCTCGCTAATATTTTAGCATAAATTTTACTACCCAAGCTAATCAAACTGATTGGCTCGCGCTGGGACCTCATCTGATTTCCAGCACAAGCTGCGCAAAAACTAAAATAAGTCCAAGATGTGTGGCTCATCACATTTGATTATCTAACGGTAGTAACTCCATCTGCTCCCGCTGCCTTACCACATATCAGACTTCATATTGCACTCTAAACTTCTAAATCATAGCTTTATAATAAATATACATAAAAAAATCATAGCAAAAGAAAAATCTGAAAGTAAATTTTTTATAACAACTTTCAGAGGCTGTGGTGTAAAAAATTACTTGTGTATTTCTGTAAAACTGCTGGTTTTCTCTGAAAACTACACAAGTCTTGCTTAACGGCAACAAGTTTAAAAAATGTATTTCAGTCAAGAGATTCTTATAACGAGGAACATATTCTGATTAGTAAATTATAATCGACTTATTTTTTAAAAGGGATAATATGTAAGCGAGTAAGTGTTAGCCTAACACTGTTAAGTTGTATTATCCAATTTACGTCAAGAATCCGACTTTTTCCAAAAAATCAAAAATTCTCAAATCTGCTGAACCACTGAAAATCAGCTAACATACATGAAATGAATAGGTATTAAAGTCCTCTACCCATAGACAACTGTTGATCGTGTTACATACTGTATATTATTTATTTATTTATTTATAGAGCCACAACAAAATAAAAAATATGACTTTACGAAATCGATAAGTTTTTTTTTGTAAATATAGCCAAGTATCTCAGAATCTAGGTTTCCCGTAAGAGTAACAGCTGTCTATAATTTAAGCTTCACGCTATATTCCACACTTAGCAGAGTAGGCAGTGAGAACCTCAGAACCTACTACTAAACTCCGATCCCATTAAACCACTTCCGTTCCCCACATCTGTCTAAAATATTTTAATATCCTCTAATATTTGGTATACTTACTTAATTGTGTGACAATGACACTTGAATAAAACATTTTTATATATTCTTAATGTGTTCATACTATTAATAAAATTATTATAAGTTTCGTTATATGGAGATCGGAGGCTGCACTCCACTCCTACTCACTTCTTCAAGCTCCTCTCCCAGCTACGCCAACATCCGCACTGTGAATGCATGAAATGTTAAGTTTTTTCTTTGATCGACAGTTTCCACCAGAAGGTCGGTCAGTTTTATGACTCCGAGAGTCTTCGACGACGGCTGTCAGAGCGCCGAGAGAGGGTGCTAGCGTTGCCACCACTCGACACTCCAGCTAAATGCTACGCATGCGATAGCAGGAGGATAGCAAGGGATAGTTTTCGACTAGTTAAGTAGAAGTGGAACGTGATGAGATTTTTTTTATTAGAAAGTAAGTTTCTGATAAAGTCATTTGAAGCAATTAATTTTGTTTTTATTTACGTTTTGTTTGTTTCACATGTGGGACCAAGAACGTACTAATATTATTCTGATTTCGATTTTCTATGTATTATTTAGATATTTTAAAGTACTTAAAGTGATCTATGTCACTCTTGGTCATCACATTAAATTATAAAACATTCCTATTTTCTTCCTTTTATAATTTTTGAAAACAGAATCTAGTTTGCAATAAAAAAAGTATAAATAAACTTAAAAAATAATAATAATAATATTAAGACAAATTTTAGTTTATCTCGTGTAATTGTACGGCGATGGTTGTACATTCATACTTTAATTGAATCAAGATTTAAGAGATATGAAATGGTAAAACATTTTCTATATAGATAAATCTTGCAAATATTAAATCCTTCTTATTTAATACTTCTTTTATTTTTAACCACGTTTAAACAAAAGTTTCCTTTAAATTTGAAATAGTATTTTTTATTAAATTCTATAGGAATTTCCCAACTACCAGTTTAGATGTTATCACTTACAAACTAACAAGACTGACTCAACTCATGACAAAGAAAACCAAAAATAAATATAAAAAACGCTTTATTCACTAAGAAAAAAATATGTATTATTAGAAAGTAAAGTAAATCGCTACGTTATCCAATATTTTATTTATACAAGAACAATAAACGCGACATATGGAGAAAAAAAAACATCACAAATTTAAAAAAAAATGAAATAGCGGGTAATAATGGACAGAATTTATTTAATATACTCAAATATATATATAGTTTACAAAGGGCTCAATGTCACAACTCAACTCCCATGTCGATGGAAACATAAATACTATGTTATTTTATAAGCAGTGTACACTCTCGTACGCGGCACTTAAATTTAAAGCTTTCCTCGTCCTTCGTCCATTGTCTGTCAGTGAGTTTCAGGAGGTTTCAGAATATGTCGGGAAATGGTCAGCAGGTTTCGGGGGATTTCGGGAAATATCGGTGAATGTCGTGAGGTGTCGGGGGAATCCGGGATTTTTCGGGTAATGCCGGGATGTTTGGGGGGATGTTGGCAGGTTTCGGGATGTGTCGTGTCTCAGAACCGGAAGGCATCGTGATGCGCGGGCGCGGGCTCGAAGGTGAAGCCCTGGTCGGCGGCGGCGGGCACGAGCGTGACGTCCTCCTCCTCGGCGGCGAAGTACTGCTCGATGATGTCGTAGGCCATCTTGTATATCTCGACCTTCTCGTGTCCCTGCAGCTCCTCGATCTTGTCGATGCCGCCGCACTCCTCGATCATGTTGGCGACCTGCTCTGCGTTCTCACCCGCCATCTTCAGCATGTTGCTCAGCCCATCGAGCACCACCTGCAATTACATCACCATTGACCAACATTAGCGGACAGGAATATCTATTTACATGTTACTGTTGAGGGACCTTCCCCTCAGTGTCATACCATGTCAATGTCATGTTATTAATGCTAAAAAATATTTATTACAGTTGCAGGTTCGATTCCCACTCGAGGTATGGATTATAATTAAATTCTAGTAGATAAAATGGAAAATCAATAAGGTATAAATCAAATCATTAGGACTAATAAATATTAATTAATAAAACAATCAGTGCTAATGACTTAAGCTAAAGTTAATAACAAATTTATTCTAAGAATATCCATTGGCAGTATCTAAGACCTGTATTTATAAGCTGCTCTAATCTCTGAGATCAATCTTGAGAGCAATATTGAGATGCTGGTTTCGATTCATAGATTTATAATTTATGAATAAAAACGGAATATTAAGATCGCTCTCATGATCGATCGAGGGAAATAATAATAAATATAAAAAGTAAAAAAGATATTTAAACGCTTTCGTACTCACATTAATAACCTGCGTGTCCTTGCAAGCGAGCAGATTACAGAACGGCGGTATAACCCCGCACTGTATCAATGCCGCCACTTGTTCGGCAGTACCGCTAATGCTCAGGTTGGAGACCGCCCAGGCCGCCTCCTTCTGCGTCTGGAACTCCCCTTTGCTGAGGTTCTCCACTATTTTGGGTAAAAGTCCAGCGTCGATGACCGCTTGGACTTGTTGCTTGTTGCCCGCTGTTATGTTCGATAAGAACCACACAGCTTCTTTGCAGATTTTCTCTTTCTGTATACAATTAATTAAATAATAATAAATTTACAATTATTATTGCAATTAGTAAAATCAAGTTACACACAAAGTTATTTAATTTCTGTTGAAAATATTTATAAAATTGCTCAATGAGGCCGTTGTGGCTACTCTGCTACAAATGGAATACAGAAATTAAATAAAAAAAAAATCTAATGAGATCTTTATGGCAGAACGAATAAATGAAAATATAAATGTACAAAAATATTTCATTTCCTGGAGTGGGGATCGGACCCACAACCAGTCGATTTTACAGTCACACTTTGTGCCCCTGTGCCACGAATGGCCTCGAGGTATTATTATATATACAAAATCTTATTTAACTTCAAGTTAAATAAGATTTCTTCCATTTAATCTAAAAAGTCAACATTTTCATTTATTATTCAAATAACATGAAAACAAAAGAGAAATTTTTTTTTTAATGAATACAGTTCAGTAGTTAGAACTTATTTTCTAATTCAAATTATATTTCTATTTCTGCATATATATTATATTTGAATGTTAAAGTCATTAATATGTTTGTGCATTTTTATATTTAATAATGTTAATTTTGTTTTAGTTTAACTAAACTTTGAGGTCATTGTGATGCAAAAAAACAATGTCTGAACCCACGCTAATTGAAGGTTCAATCCCCATTTGGTCATTTATTCAATTATATTTCCTCGCTCTAGTAAATTCGGACTGAGAGCATAGACCCTAACACTAGGTTCTCTTGCCTACCTGTATATTACATTTTTAAAATGTTTTATGATTTTGTTTTTAGTATTAGACTTTATGAGAACATATGGTTTAGTTGGACGGTTTCCAAGAGGCGCGGGTTCAAATGTAGCTTAAGACTTTTATCCATTTTCTAAATAAAGTGTTTTTAGTATATAGCAAGTGTATGAACAAGTACGTACGGGGTGCGACAGTAGCGAGGGGAAGTGTGAGAGCGCGTCGCAGTTGAGCACCACTTGCGTCTGCTCGTCCGTGCCCGTCACTATGTTGCCCACGGCGCGCAACGCCGCTGTTTGCGTTTTCACCTAAAAAAAGACAAGTGTTGATTATAATAATAAATTAAGGACAGTCGTGGCGCAGTGGCTTAAGTTAATGAAGACAGAGTGTCTTAACAGTAGATTTCGAGGTTCTCTTCGCCTACCCTACTAAGTGCAGGTTACAATGTGATACTTAAAAAAAAAACAAGAAATATTATATGTATATGAAAACTTACCTCTTTGTGTGATAGTAGTGGTATCAATTTGGGCACAATACCAGAGTCTATGACCATTTGTATTTGTTCGTTGCCACCGTCCGTCAAGTAGCTTATCGCCCAAACTGTGTCCACTAATATCTGAAATTAATAATAAATAAACAAATTACATTATTATAAATTAATAAAAGAAGAATCATAACAAATATAAACTGAAGATGAGAAAAAGTATGACTTTTTGACATAAACATGCATAAAGGTTTATCTTTTTTGGTTTTATAGATTTTTTCAAAAAGCATTGAGCCAATTCTTATAAAAAATTATATGAGACCACCTCTGCTTCTGACAACTTGTGATACCATCACAAAAAAGAAATTGATAAATGCCTCCTTTTTGAAGTAGGTTAAAAACAATGCATTATGAGATGTTATTGTGGAGCAGTTAACCTATATCCCACTACTAATACAATAGTTATGGGTTCAATCTCTTTTTGGGGAAATCATTAAATTATAAAAAACATCAGTTTCCTCATTTTGTTAAAATACAGCTTATTTTTACTCTTCTCAACATATAATATCCAGAATTTAGGTGAAAAGCAGAAAATGTTATAAAACTAGGACTTTTGAGCCTATCCTGATGTGGTAATTGTTTAAGCTACATTTCTTTATTATTTTCGGAAAAAAGAGCAAGAAGATCTTAGTGATCTAAAATTACTGCAGTCTCCTTTTTAATACCTTCAAGATTGCATTTTACATTGCATCATACAATGTCATTAAAAACAATGAAACATATAATTAAGACAAGAGCAGATTGAAAATGGACATGCCTCATTAAAGACATACTAAATATAGAACTCCATATACTTTAATAAATTTTTTAGCTCAAATCTCTTTAAATATATTCACAGAAATCTAATACTACAGCAACCGTCTAAGACAGCCATAAACCCTCAGAGTATTTTATTACAATAGTGTCCTAAGGGATTCTGTTTCATTGCCTCATACAAAGACCAGTCTTTGGCAATAAACAGTACTTTATAAAGTATATACACAAATGTAAAACCAGTTTTTTTGTGCTCTTTAAAAATCTGGTCTGGTTCTCCCTAGCTAGCCCACTAATTGTAGAATAAATACAGTATATATTATAAATAAAATATATGATAAAAAAGGAGTTTTACATTTTTAACTGAACAGCAGATTAAAACTACCTGACCTTTTGAGTTACCAGAACAAACTAAAATTATTTAGTAACAATAATTTATAAAAAAAATATAATCTTATCATTTTGCAAAAAAGAAATTTGTTCAAAATGAGTCATAGTGATTTCTTTAACTTTATATGTTCATACAATTTCACAATAAATAGCTAATAATGTTTACATTAATCATCATCATGATACATCATGATACATAATACAAACTTTGTTTTATTCTGAATATGAAAACTTTTAGAAAAGGTGTGTTGTACAAGGTGTTCATATGTATATATAAATATAATTTATATTATTATATATTTAATTTCATTTAAAAATTTGCACTGAGACATTGTCCCCTTTTTCCTCATTACAACTTATCCATAATGTTTCAAAGGTTGTCTGGTAGAGATTGCTTAAAGCAATAAGACTGCCTTTGCATACATGTTTTTGTTTTTTTTATTTATGTTGTTCATCTTATATACTTATTTGTTTTATGTGTGCAATAAAGTTTATTCTATTCTATTCTATATCATCTTAAATAGATACAAAAATAACTTCTTGTTGTATCTTGCATAGTGCACAGGAGGCATAGGGAACTTTGCTATATGCATCTAAAGGTAGTGTTAAGACAATGTTACTCCTCTAAGAAAGATGAAGATCTCTTTATGGACCAATAAGGCTGCTGCTTGTATGATAATTTATAAGTTATTTTGTTTAAATTCTATCTATAATTACCAAATTGTATCAAATATCAATGATAAACTCATAATTTAAATTTTAAGACTATTTGTAATTAGTAAATATACTTACATTAGTGTCTGTGTGTGTAATGAGCACATTAAGTGCTGGTAAAATTTCCTTAATAGTCTTGACGGGTGGTGGTGGATCCTTACTTCTACAGAGGTTCACAATTACCCATGTTACGTTACGGAGGAACGGGATGGGAATTTCTGGCTTTATGAAACTCAAAAGTGGTTTAACAACCCCCAGTTCTACCACAAAATCTCGCAATACGGGACCATCTCCAATTATGTTACCAAGGGCCCACACTGCTTGCTCGCACACGTTCTCATGCGGCGACATGAGCAATGAGAGGAACAGTGGCACAGCTCCCGCGTGAACCACTTTGTTAGTCTGTGCGGATGTTCCTGACGCTATGTTCGTGAGGGCCCATGCCGCCTCGAACTGTAACGTCGGGTTGTCCGCCCTCGAAAGGCACTGAACGAGTATAGGTAGTATTCCAGTCTTTATCAAGTCATCTATTGGCGGATTCTTATCTGAGGATAATAACTTTCTACATTGCTGCACGGCTGACAATTGATCCTCAGGGTTTTCCACATTAGCGGCCTTCATCACCAACTCCTGGAGGTCTGTCGTGGCCAAGGTCCTGTCTGCGTCATCTTCGTCTGTAGAATAACTAACGGGCACATTGCGTCGTTTTTGTAGAGTTTCTTCCCGTTTATTCTTTCTCAGCTCGACTGTCACTTCGTTCCTCCGCCTGCGCATTTCCTAAAATAAACCATCCAAGCCCATTATCAAAACAAATCAACATTTTTATATCATCAAATGCGTACGAATAGCTTTTATTTATATACTCACATCGACATCTTTGCCAGTATTCTTGAAAACATGCATGCGGTGTTTCATTTGGTCAGTCGCCATTTTATTGTCGCGGTCGTGGTGGCCAAACGTTTATACGTAATGCACAATGAAATAAAGAAATTGTTTAAAAGAATAATGCAATTAACTAATCGGACATGTTTCAACACCAACGGCACTATATGCGTTGCTGATTCATTAACCTCCACAGAATATTCTACAACGAAACGGTACGTTTTCTTCCCACCTTCTTGGATTCTTTCTTTTTTTATGGCATAGGCTATATAGAATAAAATGTAATCCTTTTTTGTTTTTAGTGTTTGTCTATGGTTGCTTACAGATTAAAAAGGCATAAGATATTAGTGTAAGCCTGGCCACACACGTACAATAATATTGTCAAGAAAGTACATATTGTCAATAATATTTTGATATTGATCAATATTATTGTAGATTTCTAGAAATTCTGTTTTTGTCACAGCAGTATCGGGAGAAGGTTGTAATGTTGAAAAAAAGAGTTCAAAGGAGGCGGACGCTTTTGCTTTTTATTCAAAAAAGTAATGTTGATATTGCTACTCCCACGGAAAAACAATATTTAATACAATTTATTATAACATGATAAACTTATACAGAGCTAGCTATAGGATACATCTATTGAAGCGCATCATGATAAAGTTAAAAGCTTCTGGATATTTACAAAAAAATCTAACGAAATAGAGATAATATTACTTATTTAGAAAACGTATAAAAATTTGAACGCAGCGGGACTCGAACCTGCGCCTCCTGGAAACCGACCAGGCGCTCTGACCACTAAGCCATGCGTTCTCGCCAAGCTACGTCGAAATTTTTATA
>DWMY01002858.1:0-11043 GCA_018249775.1 Heliconius hecalesia formosus
TTTTACTCCGCTTGTTAATGAGCCAGAAGAGTCGGTGGAGAACGAATTTTGCTTTATTGCAAACTTTCGTGATATGGGGTCTGAAAGAAAATCTAGAGTCTAGAGTGACACCTAGATATTTGACTTGGGAATGATTATATATTTAACGCTACTTTTATGTGTAAAATTGTACAGTATATAAAGTTAATGTCTCTACTCATTTGTAATTTACAAATTAAAGTGTCTCTTAGTAATCACTTTATATGTATGAAACTAAAAGATATATAATAAAATAAAAATAGAATGCTTCCATGTAGCTATTAGGTACCGTTTAACATACGTTTTCTACAGATTCTAAGATTTTTTGTGTTGTATATTAAAATTTTCTCGAGACACTTTTGGTCTGAAAACGCTGAATCAGAGTCAGATAATTGTAGATAGTCAGATAATTCACAGTTAACGACAGTTATTCCTTATCGTTTCGGTCTATTTTTTATTAAATATCTACAAAATAATACAAATAAAATATGTATATAGAACTATATCTTAGCAGTTCAAATTATAAATCCTACTAACATTATATTCAGTCATTATTGAGGTCAGTCGTGGCACAAAGTGTGACTGTAAAATCGACTGCTTTTGGGTTCGATCCCTACTCGAGGAACTGAAATATTTATTTACATTATTATTTTCATTTCTTCGCTCTGGTGTCGAGGCAAAGCGCGGCGCTCAGTTCCGCTATTCAACACGCAATGACTCTAGAACTTGGCGGAAAGTGGAGAACGGAGTGTCTTAACACTAGGTTCCCTCTGCCTGCCCTGCTGTGTGCGGGATACAGAGTGAGGCTGATTTATTTTTTTTTTTTTTTTTTAGAGAATTTAGAAATTTATTTATATTCCTACATCCAAGCGACTTGCGTGCGTCTTGTTTGCGGGAAAGACGTGAAACTAATGTTTTGTCTTTAAACAGAGCAGCTAGAATTTTAATGAATCTTTTCTCTCATCATCTTACCTGTCCAATAATGTAGGTTATTTAGGCACTATTCGTTTTTTTAAAAACTCTGCGTACTTGGAAGCCAAGCTCAACGATGCAAATCAATATTAAGAACAATCATTTTATGCTGAAACAAAGGTATCTATTTCTTCAAATTAATTTTGTAAGCGCCAAATACGATTGATTCTATTCTAATTTACAATTGAAATTATTTAAAACGACCGGAGGAGACTCGTTTTACTTAGAAATTCAGCTTTTTGAACGATCACCCGAATGCTTAGCATTTCTTAAATGATCCCTTCATCTTCATAAATAAACTTGAATGGCAAACAATTTTCTTTAAACAACAATGGGTAAAGTTAACTAAATAAGGAAATACGTATAGATTGCCTTAAATTCATTTTGTAGCTTCAAATAGTGCGGCGCAGAGTTATGCCATCCAAGTGTTTGTTACCTTTAAAGCTGATAGAAAACAACCATTGCAGCTTACAGTGTGTTTAAACATAAATGTTTTTTTAATTACATTTTATATGAAAATTTTACATTTTAACGATAACAGCTTACTGACGTTCGATAAAGATAAAACAATAGAGCATGTGAAAACGTGACGGTGTGAGAGACGCCCATTGTCTATGTAGAATAAATTAAGACTTAACTTACGCCAGGCTTAAAGAGTAAGAGAACTTATATATACACTCTATACTAATATTATAATGCTGAAGAATTTGTTTGGTTGATCGCCTTAATATCAGGAACTGCTAGTTCAGATTAATTCAAATTATTTTTGGATTATATAATATAACAAATTTATATTTATACTTCTATGTACGTACAAAAATAATTTTTCTTTTATTATTCTATAACAAAGATTACTTTGGTATATACTTCATATTGACTGTTGAAACCGAAACTTTATACATTAATCATTTATAAACTTATTACTTACTCTACTACTCGTTATAGAAATAACAGTGCCGAGTTTCAATTAATAGTTTTTAAATCATATCTTTATAATTTAAAGTTTTAACTCTTGACAATTTTCATTATTATTAATTTACTAGAACTACATACTACATACACATTATCTATTAATAGTCCTAATAGTATTGAACGACATTAATCACAATAAAAAAAATTAAAAAAACATATGGAAATTTAAGCCGGCGTCTCTTTGAAACTAACTACTTTGATCACTAAGCTTTACGTTCTTATCAAGCTGTTTTGAAATATTTAGGCGCTTTTTACTATTTATTTATGTGATTGGCATCTCTGAATCTCCCTAGATTTTTCATTTCGACTTTTATATTTTTGATTTGATATAATGACTGTGAATTTGGCTTCTGCTCAATGTTTCTTACGACAAAGTAAAGCCTTGAGTTTGTTCACAATGTTGATGTTGCACCTGCTCAGTTAACGCACATATATTTGGAAGAGATTATAAAAAAAAGTTATTAATTTAAGGCCGTCATGACGAATGGACACAAGTAAACGGGGAGTAAACGGAGTACCTTAACTTTAGGACTCCAGGATCCCTCTGTATACCCTGCTATGTGCGGGATACAGCGGAAAGCAATTCTATTTCCACTCGAGGGAATAAAATATTAACATCCTCCCGCTCTGGCAAGATAAAGCGTGAAATAGAGTACCTCCAATTCGAATCTCGAATCTCCACTTTTTGCTTAATTTCGAGATTCGAGTGTCATGACACTATGTTGTCTCTACATTACCTACATCGTATAGGATATGCTATGATTAATTAATTTGTTGATATTTTAATATATACGTATAATAAAAATTATATATAATTAAATATAAATTATTAATTTCATAGCTATACATGCTTTTAAAACAAAATAATTATTGCGAACGTAAGAAAATATTATGTTCTCCTTAATGTGAGGTTTTAACTTTATTGATATATAATTAATTAAAACAGTCGAAGAATTTTCTTATTAATTTGTACATAATTGTACAAACAACTTTTTTAATGAAATAATATTTTGTGGCGTAATAAAAAAATTGAAGAATAGCTTTTATTTAACTTTTTATTATAAATGCGATTGTGGGTTTGATTCCCTGTCGGAGGAACGAATAAAGTTATATTATTTAGCTATGATACAGCAAACACTGCAGAAGCTGCTATGATCGGAAAAGGGAGGGAGGAATGAATGGGGGGTAGTAGGGGATGATCAGTTTCCACAACACTTGCATCTTGCTACATATGGAAAATGGTCTGAAGCTTGCATTTCAAATATACGTACGTCACGACTGAACAATAACAATAATTAAAAAAAAGAACTGTTCAGTGAACATATAATTATTTATGTGCGTCGAGTGACAGAGAAGTGTAGATACAGACTCTAGTATATTAATAATAATTCAGATATCTAGCTTTCTATACATATATTTATTAAATATTTTCTATGTAATATAAGTACGAGGAAACACGTATATTTGTTGTTCTGTGGCTTCCAGTTGGTCAACTTTATCTGCTTGTCGAAACTTCGTGTCGGACTAACTAAAGTAGCCCATTTTGTCTCAAGCTCAGAAATTGAGTTTATATTCGAAAGTTCCTGATTTTAAATTTGTAGAAATCAAAGATCAAATACGTCAATATCGTGGCAACGGGAACGGAGTGTCTCAACCATAGGCTCCTTTTTTTTCTATAACACTTCGGTCATCACGAACCGTTCTATTTTAGAGACGTTGCTTGTTGGATGGCGAAATTTTTCACTTGCCCTTGCTCTTTTGCAAAAAATATTTATTTTTATTGTTTTTAAATCCGTTTTCTCTATTGTACTACCATGTATGTTTAAATGAAACCTCCCGCCGATACGATTTACATTGCTAAAATCATTACCATAGGCAATTGGAACTAAATTGATTCTTGTTTGCCTTTCAGAGCTTAGAATGGAACCAGCTCTTGGTAGTGAAATATTGAGCGGACGAATTGATGCCATGATTACTTCACTATATAAATGACTATACCTCTTGAAATTTGAGTACAATTTCTGACTATGAATGGGATTGTTGTGGATTCGGTCCCCACTTGGAGAAAAGAATAAATTTAAATTATTTTTATTACTTCGCTCTGCTAGAAACAGCGAGGCATTTTGTTCCGCGCACCTAATACAGAATGTCTCGAAAATAAGGTAGAAAGTGAAGAACGTAGTAACCTAACACTAAGTTCCATCTGCCTACTATCCGTCTATGCGGGAAAAGGTTTCACGCTGTAACCAGAGAGAAGAGAGAGCGAAACGCTCCGCATACCTCCTCCACTGGCGTTTAGTGACCTTCAGTATCATCGAAAGTTCTCCAAAATTAACCGATTTATTCCCCTGCCTCTCTAACCTTACCTGCTTCAGAATGACAATAAATATTTATTAAAAGAAATACTTATGTCACTCATTCTCTCGACGTACCCAAACCACCTGATCAATTTTTTTTTTATTCTCACTGACATTCTCGATAGTAGCTTCCATTCTGGGTATCGAATCTCTACATTCATCTTTCTTTCATTCTTCTTCGGTAATATCTAGGTCTTATTGCCGTACATCGGCACCAGCACTGCAAAGTCTTAATATTGTTCATTTGACTTATTAATTTTTTAAAAAATATTACAGGAAATCACATAATAAAGTTTGTGAATAGTTTTGCATATATTGTCGTATTTTATTTGCTTTTTAAAAATTGGCTTTCTAATTATTGAGGCCAGTCGTGGCGTAGTGGTACGAAGTGTGGCTGTAAAACCGACTGGTTGTGGGTTCGATCCCCACTCGAGGAGAAGAAATATTACTTAAATTTATATTTCCATTTTCTTCGCTCTGGTGTCGAGCCTAAGCGCGTCGTTGAGTTCTACCACTCCACATGCAATGCCTCCAGAATTCGGCAGAAAATGGGGAACGGAGTGTCTTAACACCGGGTTCCCTCTGTTCAGCCTGCTGTGTGCGGGATACAGCGTGAAGCCGATATTTTTTTGATATTTTTCTAATTATCAGTTGGTCAGAATCTATATGGTAATATGTGAAGCAAAAACTTTCTATCCCTTTTTATGAAAACTGTTGGAAGGAGGAGTATGAAATTTGACACAGTTATTGTTTATATACAGAAGATGTGAATGCAAATATTTTTTTTATAATGATGCATAAAGTATTCAAAATTAATAATACAATTATAACACACGTCAACGTGTCCTCTAGTAATTAGTAATCCATTAACCTTTTTCTAAACAGGCATTTTCATAAAAACTATATTATAAAGTTCAACCTTTAAAAGCTTATTAGATTTGCCCAAATTACTTTGAAAGTCTCATCAATAAAATTGATATTTATATTCACAAAGAATATCGTTTATCAAAAAGAGTTAAATCTTTGTAAATTAGAATCTTTTTAAAATTAAGGAGGTTCGTTTATCTTGGACTTTTTCAGATTAATTTCCTTTAAAAGTTTTAATCAATAGCTAATTTATTTCAATTCAGGCCTTATTGGCGCAGCGAGACAGCGTCAAGCTTTAAGTGCGATGATTGTGGGTTCTGTAAGCAATTTAAGATTGTAGAAGAATATTCTTTATAGGCATATTAACCTATTGTTAAAATATTGACATTTTTACATTTTATGGAGTTGCTTAATAAAATCGATATAAATAAACAATGATTTTGCATTAAATAATACCAATCGTACTCGTAAAATGTCTTATTTTAATTTATTATTTATATTACTAATTTTTTTTAGTTTTACTAAAAATTACCTGTAAATTTTAAAATGTTTAATCACGTATATTAATTTCATACATTTTTGGAAACATTTCGCACACTTTGCAATAGTCCTAACAAGCTGAAAGTTCCCCGCCAGAATTGTCAGAAGACCAACAAGCCACCCACAGTAGAGAGAAACAGCTGACAATTTTACCATAATTATATGAAGAGAGTTACATACAGGATTGGCAACATCTTAAGAACAGCTTCCGTAAAAACCATATTCAAGCCTAACAAGAAAGCGACCCAATTCTTGAGACAAGCAGAAAGTAATCTTCCTTTACAGTGTGCAGGCATATACCAACTATATTGCGACTGTGGCTTATCATCGTTCAAACATAGAGAAGCATCGGTATGAGGATGAAAGAACACAACTCCGATATCAAGAATGAGCATGTATCGAAATCAGCTGTTTGTAAGCCTACTGTGGACAAGCCGGGTCATTACATCGGGTTTGATAAGCTCCAATTCGTCTCCAAGGAAAACAAATAAATTGAAATACAAAACCATCCTAACTTCAATAGAGAACGCGGCTGGAAACTTTCTATCACCTGGGACCTACTTATTAAATCTTTAAAATCTCAAACCCACCGTACCAGCGGGCAAGATACAGTCAGCTCATTCTGCAAGGAGCCAGGGCAATACACGAGGCAATTAAGAAAAAACGAATGGCAGGACAGGACAAAGCAGAGGTAAAAAAAAGTTCAAGTTGGTAGTTGCTTATTAAAGATCTCTTTTTATTTACCTGAAAATATAAATAATAATACACCATTATAATACTTTAAAATATAATCCCTAGAGAACTTTGTATTGTGTTTTATTGTAAAATGTAAACGTATTTATGAATATTTCTCAGAAAAGCGTTTCTGAACCGAATGAAATCTTATTATTTCCCCGTCGAGATATCGTAGACTTGTTCGTGTGCGCATCACATTGTGTTGTTTAGAATTACAACGAATAAAATATTTAAAATATTCCTACGAGTTTATAAAGAACTAGCATTTGTCTGCAGCTTCATTCTGTGGTTCGATTAAAATAATTAAGAACTTGAGAAAAAAAATACTTCTAAGAAAACATATAAAAATTGAAACCCTCCGAGCACACTTAACAACTAAGCCTACGTTGGGCTACGTCGATTTTTTTTTATTCTTGTTCAATTAATTTTTGTTGCTGGCAGCATTATTACTATTAGAAAGCATTTGAAAAATTCATGTTTTCTAAAATGCATTAGACCGCAAGACCACAGCTTCATTGTCATCGTTGAACCCTCCGAGACGTTTGTGTGTTAAATTTCTGAAGGTACTTGTTACGCTTGTTTATTTTAAGATTGTATTTGATTAGTGATTCATGATGTTGATTGATTTGTGAAATCAATATAAGTCATTGGAACCAACCTACCGCAAGGCGGCCGATATGTTAAATAAACGCACGGCACACACTCCACAGTCGTGTCTCGAACCGTAGGCGGACACTATTATTATTTATTTATTTAAGTCTTTATTACACCAATATGAACAATTACAAAAGAACAAAAACAATCAAACAGAAAAGCATTGGTGTAAGGGCGGCGGGCGGTGGGTGGACTCTACTACATTCGCCAGAGTTTCAGAACATAAAACAACACCACACACCCGTATGAGACGGCCGGACACTACTACATACACCGGAGCTGGGACATAAAATAGCACTACACACCTACTAGTGGTATACCAAGTTGTAGAAGTGGTATACAATATATTAATTACCAACGCCATACAAGCATAGCTTATGTACCGCCAGCGTACTGCGACACGGTATCAGCCACGACATAGTTAATGTCGCTATAACAGGTCGCATCAGCCCATCACGTCAGCTTCCGCGACTTCAAGCAACATTTAATATTATAAATGTTGCTTAACGTCGCGGAAATGACCAAATTCCATATATCCATCCATATATTGCCTTTATAAGAAATTGGATCCTAAAAGATCGTGCCATTATAGGCTTCGAATTATTATAATATATTTGGTACGAGTCTTTATGTGCATCATATATATTAGTACCGTAGTACTTGACAGTTTGACTCGACCGTTGCCTTCCGAGTTCTGCACCCACCTATATAGACGAAACGACAGTTGCGACACTCGGGACGACAATACATGAACTCGTCATTAATTTGGTATTCATATTATATAGATTGTATTATTCATAATTAACTATGCTATTTATGTGTATTGCCATGCATACTTTATTTATTTATTTATTTATTTATTTTTAACTTATATCCAAGGTACATACTGTTACAAAAGCATTATCCCTATCTCTCCCTCGCCGAATTATAACTCCAAGCAATTATCTTTGGGTAGCGGAAATTTGTAAAAATCCCCATACAATATAAATAAGTTGTATTAAGCATATAAGAATTTGGACGAAGCCAGATGAGAACGTATGGCTTAGTTGGTCAGAGCGCTTAGATGATTTCCAAGAGACATGGGTTCAAATCCCGCTACGTCCAATTTTTTACATGTTTTCTAAGAAGTACTTTTCTCTCATAAGTGTGGAATATCACTTTAAAAATGTAAAGAATAAGAACTTTGGGGCCAGTCGTGGCGCAACGGCACAAACGTTTGACTGTAAAAACGACAAAGCGCGGCGTTGATTTCCGCCACTCAACAAGCAATGCCTCGAGAATACTGCGGAAAATGGGAAGCGGAGTGTCTTAATACTAAGTTTCCTCTACCTTACCTTACTGCATGTGAGATACAGTGTAAGGCTGAAAAAAAAACTAGCAACCGTGTACGACACACGACACATTCTTATCCTCCGAGATCCGTAAAATTAGTAAGTGTCTTAACACTAGGTTCACTCTGTTTACAAGGTAGGTAAACTAGACACAACATGGACTTTTTCTGTAGTTTTCTACATAGTGTGAAGTGTATGATGAATTTATACATAATAATCAATCACTCGTTAATGTTAATAAAACAATAACATTGAAATGGCAGACGTTCTACAGAATTAATTAGAGCCGCCAGAGTAAAGTTTGAAACGACTTGAAAATGAACACTGTTACTTGATTTAATCGTAGATTTGCATTCTTTTGTTATTGAATTACGAATTGAATATAGTCATTTATGTTAAACTTATTTTTTATAAAATTATAAGACTTTTTTTTTATATATTATGCTTATATTATAAAGTTGAAAGTTGTTTGGTGGGGTTTGGGCGTGTTAATCTCAGGAACTACTGGTTCACTTTGAAATCTTATCGTATCCGATCGTCCATTTTTAAAATAATCTCTATCTATTACGTTAATCTATTTCGACATAACCGAGAGTACCTGCAGTTAGAGTTAGTTTTATTACAACATCAAACACTTCTACTTTGTACTTTTAATATTTTTATTGAATCAGTAAGGTTAAACGTACATTGTAAATCGTCGTTAATAAAATAATATTTTGCAATGGTGGCAGTGTTGATATATGCTATATAATTAATGAATACTATATTTGTGACAAATATATTTGGTGGTTGAGGAGCATCGTTTCATTATGAGGTAGCATTTGACTGAAATCGACATCAAGTTCCACCACTTAACTCTTTCCATGGGCTAGCTGAGAACTAAGAGAACCAAATTATTGCAATTGGTTTTTTTTCAATTTACATCGTGAGTTGCCAATTTATAATATTAAGCGATCAATATTATTCAAACAGGTGTTGCATATTGAACTTCCAATATCGCAAGTGTACTAAAAACATGTATACATATTACATGTAATAACGAATATAAGGTGCGTTGTTTAAGAAAGTCAATACAGGATGCGCTTTATTGGAGTATTCCTATAGTCTCAGCTCTTGGTATATTACTGTTTCTTCACACTGTATCTATTAAGACATGTTGTTGCCTATTTCGAATTTAGAGCCTTTTTCATCAAAGCGAAAATATAAAAATAGTAAATAATAATTGTATATTTTAAATATTTATCGTTATATTTTTATATATTTATAGCGGCGTTGAGTTCTGCCACTCAACACGCAATGCCTCCAAAACTGGGCGGAAAGTGGGGAACGGAGTGTCTTAACGCTAGGTTCCCTCTGCCTATCCTGTTATATGTGGGATACAGCGTGAAGTTGGTTTGTTTGACTTTTTTTATATTATTAGATCACGAAAGTAATTTAGATTAGTAAATAAATAAATATGTAGTTCAAGCGAGCAATGACCCAAGCGGGTCGCTACTATTGAATACATTTAAAATAACAGAAGTAAGTTCTCAAAGTTTCAACGAGGAAACGGATTCTGTAGAAGCGCACCTACAATATTGGCTTTTGTTCTAACTTTTTTGTTAGTAATGTTGTTATTATTATGAATTCTTTAACTATATTTAAAAAAAAAAATGCAGTATTAATTTTGACGACGGTTGTGAACTCCATTCCCACGCGGGGGGAATGAATTATTGTATTTTCTCGCCCTGGTTACAAGGTAATTGGACATCGAGACCCGCCACTCAATTCATAATGTCTTAAAAATTGGGACTCAATTCATAATGTCCGAAGTAGGGGCTTACTATCAGACGTGGTTCCACTGCGCTATAGCGACCTTCTTATCTCTATAAGATGCAATATCACATAATAATGCTTCGCTTATCGTCTGCACTCCCAGGGGTGCACTTAGTTGGAATTGCTAGATGCATACCAATTGTCTCTAAAGCCATTATCTTATGCTGGACGGATATGGCCATCAAGTGGCCTATATTATAATCATAAATTGCAATTTACTTTGCTTAGTTAAGGCACTATAATCTTTTGTTTCTGCTTGTTTGTTGGTGATATTGTAATATTTGTGTATGATAAATAGGTTATTTTGTGTTTGACAGTGTTATTCACATTTTGGAAGACATGTCTGTATAAAATTAGTAGATGAGACATTATTTTGAATCTGTGTCTTGATATTTTTATTTATTTTCATTTTAAGGGAGGATAATTATAGGTTCGAAAGTAACTCTGTCTGTTTGTCCCTCATACCGCAGGTTGTGATACAATTTCATATAGAGACACTTGAGGGTCTTGGGATAGTGTAACAGTATGTACCTTGGGTATAAGTTAAAAATAAATAAATAAATAAAATAAAATATGCATGGCAATATACATAAATAACATAGTTAAATATGAATAATAAAAACTATATATTATTAATATCATATTAATCCAGACACGTTCGTGTATTGTCGTCCCGAGTGTCGCGACCGTCATTCTGTCTATATAGGTGGTGGTGATGCTGGAAGGCAGCGGTCGAGTCGAACTCTTAAGTACTACGGTACTAATAAATATGATGCACATAA
>DWMY01002859.1:0-11039 GCA_018249775.1 Heliconius hecalesia formosus
TAAATAAAAGTAAGATATTCTCATAAGTTTTTTTTCAGCTTCACGCTGTATCCCACACATACACTCCGTTCCCTATTTTTCGCCAAGTTCTCACAGCATTGCATATTGAACTCAACACTGCTCTTTCTCTTGTTACCAGAACGAACAATTGAAAATATAAAATATTTCATGTTCCCGAGTAGGAATTAAACCCACATCCTTCGCTTCTACAGTATGTTAGGTTTGTCGAAATCAATTCGAAAAAGAAGATCCCGAGGTTATCACGTTCAATCGACCAAAATCTACTACTTGTTTCAACTAAGTATAGATATTACATGTATCGATTCTAAGATATAATCGATTAGACATTAAAACTAAAAACTTAGGCGAGCCTAGAAAGCGACAGTGATGGGTTACGCAAGCCGAAACGTCGGTCAGTGACCGGCGCGAGTGCGGGGAAAGTCACTAAGTAGTGACTGTTTAATTGAATGCGTACGCGCAGCTTAATGAGAGTCACTTAATTACTTCTACTACTAGGATTGTTAATACTATAATAGTTAGGTTATTAACTTATTACTGATATCCTTGAGTATAATTTATGATTAAGTCGCGATCTATAATAAACTTACGTTTAAAAAAATATTTTTCAGCTTCATGGTGTACCCCGCATACAACAAGGTAGGTAAAGGAAACCCATTTCGTTCTTCGATCTTCCGCCTCATTTTCGAAACATTGGGGGTTGAGTGGCGGAACTCAACGCCGCGCTTTTTCTCAAATATTATTTTTAATTTTCATATATAATATATATTGAAACATGTCGAACATTTAACAGATAAGTTTGCGTAGACAAGCATCCTAATTCCCAACTGTATAAATCATTTTAGATTATTTATTTATTTATTTTGAAGCCAGCGATTTGCACGACAGGTTGTGGGTTCGATGTCCACTGCCATATAACGTGACAGGCCTTGGGCTCATTACCCAAGTAGGACTCGAATTCACAAACATTGCGTTTACAGTCACACATTTGTTCTCCTGTGCTACAGTGGCCATAATATGAATAAAAAAATTAATTAATAAATTAAATCAGCTCCGCGCTTTGCCTCGATACCAGAGCGAAGAAATGAAAATATAAATGTAAATAAATATTTTATTTCCTTGAGTGGGGATCGAACCCACAACCAGTCGATTTTACAGTCACACTTTGTGCCCCTGCGCCACGACTGGCCTCATAATATTATTGGAAGTGGAAAGTAGAGAATTAAGTATAATTACATTACATTCTCTCTGCCTATCTTGCTGTGTGTGGGATAAAATGTAAAGTTAAATAATATTCTTCACTTTTTTAAAATTTGTTTTGTATATAATATATTATGAAGTATATAATATGAAGAATTATGACATTTGATTGAAAGACATGTACCAAGTTGGTAGTTCAAATAATACCAAATCCTAATAATTAAGGGTTGGATGATTGAGTCTCCACTACATTTATAAAGTAAATAAAATATAAATTATTAATATTTTTAGTAATATTTTAAATTGAACCCACTATCAATATTATACAACATTTATTATCAAGTATTATCTTAAAGCTATAAAGAATATCTAGAAGATGTATAAAATATGTGACACAATGAAAAATAAAGATCTTTTGACATAACAAATATAATAAAGATGATAACAAATAAACATGATACCTATGTCAATTTTAATATAAAAAAATATTACTGATATGCGGCCATTGTGGCGCATTGGAAAATTACCTGACTTTAAACCTTTGGTTGTGGATTGAATACCTAGTTACATAGCATGTTATCTAGCATAGATGTAAATGAAAATGATTCATTTCTCCGAATAGAGATCACTGAGATCAGACACTGACCCACTGCACCGCAATAGCCTCAGATTCTTTGGTAAGCTTCACCCTATATTCTGCACACAGCAGTGTAGGCAGAAGGAACCTATTGTTAAGACACTCTGTTTCGCACTTCTTGTTGAATTCTGGAGGTGTTGTGTGGCAGAACTAAACGCCGGGCTTTTGCTTCAATAACAGAGCAAAGAAATGAAAATATAAATAAATATTTCATTTCCTCAAGTGAGAATTGAACCTACAACCAGTTGCGTTTACAGTCACACTTTGTGCCCCTGCACCACGACTGGCCTCAATGTATTTGTTATATTACATATATAAATGTTAAACATAAAATGTAAACTACAAATTGAGGTTGTTGTGGTGCAACAAGATAAGTTTTGATTGTAAATGATTCCCAATCAGACAATGAATTATTTTCATTTCCTCACTCTGATAACAAGACAATGTGCGCTATTGAGTTCAGCCACTCTACACAACTTTTTTTATAATAAACTCCAAGAAATTAGGTTTAATTATTGAATTCGCTAATTTGTAGTATATAGCAGCTTCAAGCGTCAATAGTGTGAAAGACTATTTAAGGTGCTTTAATTTTCACCCGATTTATGAGGCATTGTAATTTATGAGGAAAAATACAGCTGTGTCAACCAGATAGAAATAAAATTTAAATTATGGTATGGTTCTCTTTGATTATGGAGATCTGAGCATGCCAGTAAAATAAAATTATTCTTCTGAATGGAAATTGCCTACAATTATTATATTTACAGAGAGAAGCTATCCCACTATGGCTATTAATATATTAAAATATGAAAATTAAGTAGTTAAAACGATGATTTAATGCTTTGTAATATTCAGATATTTTTAAACTGGTTACATATTTTCATTTATATAATAAGAACATTAATTTGAAATTAAAATAACTAGGTATTTTTACTACATAATAATGTAAATTATAACTATTATGATATAAATATAGTATCTTTTTTATTTGGTTAACAATTTTCATCCAATATTTATACAAAAGGCATGTAATATTAATATCATTATAAAATATATATATTCAATTCCTAATTAAACAGAAACACACAAAGACAATAATTCTATTAGGCTTATTTAAAACAAAACTGCAATTGCGTCTTATTTTTTTTTTCGATATTTGCTAACCTTGTAAATCAGCTGATGACATCTTTGTTCTGGCCTACATTTCAAGTGTTTATATTGTGTACCTATATCAAATATAATTTATATATATTTAAATAATAATAAAAATATAATAAAAGCTTACCTCTTCTCTGCGTTTCAGCCATCGACCACAAGGACTCTCTTCCAGGATTTCGCTCTCATCCTCAGAGTCCTCACCACTCTCCCTGGGCGACTTGCGCTCCTTATCAATACTCCGACCACCCGACATAACACCGACTTTACACACACAGTCTACAACAATACTTCACTAATGTTTTCAACAAGAAAACACAAGGAAATATAATCAAAATACACTTTTTCTTGTAACCATAACCACAAGCAAGGTTGCAGGACTGTATGTCACTAACGTTTCATTCCTAAACATTATTCGCAACGCACAGAATGGAAAACGTATTTTAGTTTCGAGTTAAACGATTTCACTACACCAAGCAATATAACGCACTGAGGCCAGCGGGCTTAGTCATTATAATTGAAATAAATTGTACACCGGCGTATCTCCCGACGTATTTCTGTTCGACACAAATATAAAACTATAGACAAATTATTTTTTTTTTACTGTCTGTATTTCGTTGCATAGACAATATGCAGACAGCTGATAAAAAAGATCATGTATGGTAGTTATTAATATAGTTTATTTATTAATAGTTTGTAAAATTACATGTTATTTTTTCTTTTGTATTGAATTATTGTAAATATATTTTTATTGCAATATTTAATACAGCAATCGAAATGGTAATAAAATTATTCAATTTTGTTAGATCTTCCTTAATAAAATAATTAAAATTAATATCCTCTATTAGTATCTTTATTCTTTAAATAAATTTAATTTATAAAAACATTATTTAAATTATTTTTAGTATAGGCTGTTTATGTCCGTAGTCGTTTGTAACGCCATCTAGTTTTTATTTTGCAAGCAATAATGGAATAAGGCGTGAAAATGAAGTACATTTGGTTAAAATGTTGCTAGGTACCTGTAATATCCTGTAGATGTCTCTCAGTAATAAATAATGAAGTAAAAAATAAATAAATAAATATAATGAAGTATTATTAGAAAATTAACTCGTTGGATTTATTATCTCCTTAGTATTTGTTTATGTAAGACGTAAAACGATCTTGTAAAATTATAAATACATTTCTATTTCTTCTATTGTCCAATATTTTGTTAAAACATATACATATTTTTTATTATAGTCTGTAGCCATCTAAGTTATATTTACAGTAGATATAGAACTAATAAATAAAGTTATTAAAGAATTAGGCAATTAGTATATTATACTTTAGTAAGTAAGTCGAAGTAAGCCGAAGTCAAGTAAATTTTTCGGAACAATCTTAGTTCTGTTACATTTAAGAAGGGAATTTATTTTAGTAAAGCTGTTGCATTCAGAGTTCAGACGTCCATATTAAGTACGTCCCTATTGTTACCTGCCATTGGAAATTGGCTACGGAATTAAAGTCCAAGCTTAAGAACTGCACGAATTGCAATATTTACCTTTAAAAATTGTTACAACCGCCATTTTGTTGTTGAACGTAGAAAGTAGATAATTGTATTGGAACGTTCACAATATTATTTTATATGAAACGGGTCCACGGATTTGCTGCTCTTGGAAGGAAGTTCCTTCGAAATAGCAAAGTAGTGGAAAATATCCGGATGGTATGGATGATATTTGGGATGATACTGTTGAAGGGCCGTCGTAACGCAGGAGCACAAGGGTCTGACTGTAACGTGACGGTTGTGGGTTCAATCCACACTTGAGGGAATGGATTATTATTTATTAATATTTTATTTTTTTCGCATTAATACCAAGACAAAAGCCCGACGTTGAGTTCCGCCAGTGCCTCGAAAAATTCAGCGGAAAGTGGAGAACGAAGTATCTTAATTCTACCTTACCCTGCTATGTGCGGGATACAGCGTGAAGCTTTTTTTTTTACTATTGAAATACAACAACATCCTAAACTCAATAGGGAAGACGGTTGGAAACCTCACATGGTAGAGTGTGGGTGAGTTTAGAAATACTTAGAAATCTTTGATGCAAGACCTGACTTTATGATGAATAGAAAAATGTAAGTTTGTATTTTATTTGTAGCTATATTCTAAGAAAGTAAATAAATTTTTGCTTATGCAACAGTATACTATAGGTGATATGTGTAATTGTCGTGGGTGTAAACAAAATGTTATTTTATTAACTTCACGCTATAGCCTTCGTATGACAGGGTAGGCAATGAGAGCCTTGCGTTAAGAGAATAAGACTCTCCGTTCTCCGCTTTTCATCCAAAATCCAAATATTGTACATGGTGTAGGGGGAGTCAAAATTCTATTAATTCTGCGCTTTGCCCTATTTTCGTTTCGCTTTTATACTACCTTGTTTTATTGAAAAAATAAAATAAAACTCTTTATAAATGTTATTTTTTTATTATTCCATTTATGAAAGCGCTTACTCATATAAAATATTCTTAATTTCATACTGCTATATAAATTATGAAAATCACACAAAACTTTTATCTATCTATACTAATATAATAAAGCGGAAAAGTTTGTTTGTTTGTTTAAACGCTTAGATCTCCGGAACAAAAGTTTTGAATAAGTAATAAATCGAACCGACAAGTACCTATTATAGGTTGTTGTACGCTTTGTAATTATTTTGTTCTGTTCTTTTCTGCTATTTTTTATGGCTTTTTATTTCGCCAATATCACGTATAATGGAGACACGTTGTAAATGTGACACTATATTTTAATTAATCAAATATTTCACAAGAGAAAATTTAATACTGCCAATAACAAAAAAAACTGCACAAGAGCGAGTCGAGTTCGCCTACTGTGGGTTCCGTAAAAAATTGGAAGTGTTAAGATTTTTCTGAAATTCAGGCTTAGCTTAGCTAGAGCCCTTTAATTTGATACCTCACTTGAACTAGCGGCTTTAATACCAAATTTTATCCCCTTTTTAAGTCTAACGCCTAACGTCTAACCACAAACATATAGTTTTCAGATTTTTTACTAGATATTAGCTGACAAATTACATAATTCCAGATTAATCGGAAGTATCTTATGCATTTTGATTCCATTGATAGTGTCGAAATACAAGTTTTTTTGATATAAACGGCCATATCTTTTTTCTAAGTAAATATATAAATATGTTTTTAATCACGAGGCCGTAGATCTCAGTATATTTCAACTCCTGATATAAAGGATCTTGACAGACAGGCAGACGGACGGACAACAAAGTGTCAACAAATCTTATAAGGGTTCCTTTTTCCTTAAAAAGGTACGGAACCCTAAAAGTATTTTTTTTGTATTAGAAGGTGTATATTACTACTATCCTACCCTATCCTACTATGCTATGCTATCCTACTATCCTATTTTATCCTAAAATTATGAAAAATATGAAAGTCTGTGAGGATGGATGTTTGTTCCAATTTTAATGGAACTTATAATAATAATTTACAATAATATAAGTACATCAGAATAGCACATAGGCTACAATTTATGTAAAGATTTTGTATAATTTGGCATAACAATATTTATAAACGGATGCAGCCGCGTTTGGGTCAGTTATTTATAAATAATTTAAATTTTAGCTATTTAAAGTATTTTATATGTTAATACAAATAGTCGTATATTTCTTATCTCTGATTATGTATATCTTTTAATAATTTACTGTACTTAAAGGATGGACGAATCGGCTGGAGTTTATCTATTTACTACTTTAAGAACTAAATTCAATTGAGACGTGAAGATGATTATGATTTTTTCAGTCGTTCATGAATTCTCAGAAAATTATGAATACTTGCGAAATAAAACATACTTTTTTTGATACTTATAAAAAATATTATAGGAAAGTTTTTGAAATTTTGTTCGACTTTTTAGTATTGTTTTGAAATATTAAGCTGTAATAGTTTAATTGTATTTATTAAAGTAATTCGAAATGGTTGTTAAGTTATATATTTTTAATCTACAGATACCTTTTATGGAAGTAGGATATAGGATAAAATATTACACGCCTGTTCCTAAAAAAAATAATCAAAATTCAACAGCTTAGACGTAGAATTATTATTTTCATTTCATGATTTTATTCTTTATAGAATAGATATAATATACCAATAACGTAGACATCTGCTACTACCAACATACTTTTTATTCTCAAAAAACATACCGGAATGAGATTTTTTTAATAATAAACCTAAATTACGTTTAACTTCACCGCAAATATCTACGACTCGACTTCGTGAATTAGGCATGTGCGATTTTGTCTCTTTGATAGGTTGGTGTATGTGCGCGTCATTCTTAACAAATGGCGTTTTATTTTACAGAAATAATTTTATTATTTATTTTGTTTGAAAAAAAAAGCTGCTGCGTTCTTTAATTTAAAATGGAGAAGACAAAAACATTGTATAATGACTTATATTTATTATATAAAAATATGCAGTACGCTTGGACTATATCGAAGAGGCGTGGGCTTAATCCCGCTTAGTTCAAATTATTATTCGTTTTCTAAAATCCATGAAATTATGACTGGTTGTAGATATTTCGAATACAACTCTCTTCTACATATTATAACTTACTTCGTTTTTACCAGAGTAGGAATTGAACTAACGACCATTGTCTGTATATCAAACGATTTTCAATCGTCATGATTGTATACTTTAATTTACATGTGATATTAGCTTAAGCTCTAAGAAACGGCATTAAGACCGTTTACATACAAAATGATTATTAATTTCTAGACTCCGCTTATGTACTATTTACTTCGTAAATATTACACTCGCAGGTAGTTCAAGTGTCGGCTGTGGATAGGTATATTTACTTGATCCATAAATTTGAGGAAAAATTAATTAATAATATTGTTCTAAAATAAACTGTATGTTTTAAAAATTGTATAAACAAAAATATATTTTGTTTATACAATTTTTCCATTTTTTGTGAATTTCTTTTTTATAAAACAGATGCCTACCGAATGATTGTTAACTCTCTATTGAGTTTAGGATGATATTCTATTGATATTAATTTAATTAAGTTAAGCTAAGAGTTAAATATTCTACATGACGCATTACCCACCCTTAGCACTCCTCGATGGACTATTGCGCCACGACTAGCCTCTGATAAAGTGTATTAAAATAATTTAAAAAGATAATTCAAGAAATCGTTTATATGATAATTCTACACTCACAAAATATACATTCATCTCTCATACTATAGCTACCGTCGCGTTGATCCGCCATTTGTAAGCCAAACGTTATCAATCATCCGCGCTAAGACAGTGGCGGCGCTATCAAAGGTCACACGCTTAGTGACGCGACGCACTCGACGTTCACAATCGCGATTATTATTCATATTTCATCGAAATCATTAATCCTTGGATTTGTTGTTTGTAACGTCAAATTAAATATGAATATTTAGCTTAGACATTTCTCGTGTATTAGACGACAAGTAAAGAAAATCTACTGTTGAGGCACTCTCTCTTCACATTGTATCCCGCATATAGTATCGTAGTCACCGGGAATATAGTGTTAAGACACTCAGTTACACACATACCACCCAATTTTCGTGATATTGCCTGTTGGGTGGCGGCCTTAACGCTTCGTTTTTTTTACTAGAGCTAGGAAATGAATATAATGTAGTCTGCCGAAAATTAAATTCACAATCGCCTCAAAACTGTCTCCCTATACAAGTTATTTGTGAAAACATTTTTTTTAAATATAATTATATTCCAAAAAAGGAATCGAAACCACATCCACCGCGCTTACATAAACTTCTCAATTGAGCCACGCTGGCGTCATAAACATGTAGGGAACTATTATATATACTTATTTAGAAAACGTATAAAAATTTGAACGTAGCGGGACTCGAACCCGCGCCTCCTGGAAACCGACCAGGCGCTCTGACCGCTAAGCCATACGTCCTTATCGAGCTACGTCGAAATTTTTATACGCTTGTTACAACTTATTTATGTTGTTAGCATCTCTGTAGGGAGATTTTTAAAAATTTCCGCTACCCAAAGATAATTACTTAGAATTATCGTTTGGCAAGAGAGAAACTATTTTTTAAATATTTTTAACCATTTTTAAATTTTTATACGTTTTCTAAATAAGTATTTTTCATTCCTAAGTGTGGAATAACACTTTAAAAATGGTTAAAAACTATTATATATATTTACATTTATAGTTTATTTAATATGTGTTATTTTTATATTTCAATATTGTAATTTATTTATTTATCATTTATATACAAACATACACTTAATGGAATTTATGTATTATATAGTAAGTATTCGTATTTAGTTTATTTATATGAAAGCGCTCGGTGCCGTCGACCGAACCGGTAAGGCGTTCTAACATTTACGCCTACCCTCTTGTCGACGGCATATTTTATATAATTATAACAGTCGATGCTTGCCACTCGATGCGCTTTATATACGTTCCATTGTTTTCTCAATTATTTGTTTATATTATTGTAATTTCTCTTTTATATATATGTTTGTGGTTGACTTTTATATAAACTGTGTCGTGATTTCCTATTTGTGTTCAAACTATATACTCTAAAGTGGTGTTGAATAAACTCAGTGTAAACCGTGAGTAGACAAGTAGTTTTTATTATACACCATCGTTTTTATTATCCACTATAAACATATTGTATCTACAATATTTGTATCTACAATATGTAAAGAGGGTCACCATTTCTTAGGATCGTTGATACTATCCGGCTTTCGTGAAAACAAATTCAAATTCAAAATATTCTTTATTCATATATACTTTAACAAACAATTTTGAATCGTCGAATTAACAAGATATCACCGGCACCGGCTCGGCTGGTTATTTTGGAGTATTTATTACTTTTAGGAGGCGATAATTTTCTATTAAAGTTTTTCCGTCCTCTGTGACATCAATAAAGTGTTAATATGTTTCATGTATCTTGGCGGAGATACCTGATTGATCAAATGCCATATTTGAAAACAAAATGCAGCGTGTAGTTAAATACAGTGTTGAATTACGTGTAAATAGTGAAGATATTTAAACTTATTTACGCAGATTTTTCTTTTATGTAAATCTAAATTTCCATAAAGGGAAAATGTACGTAAATAAGACAAAAGACAAAAGGTACACAAAATTTATGATAGCATGTTTATTGAATTCATTAATCCTTTTTGATTTACAAGTCGGTCGTCGCTCTATACCACCCTACATCGCCCTACGCCGCCCTACGTCGCCCTACGTCGCCCTACATACTGGCAGCTAACCCGGTCGCGATATTTACTCCACAATAGGGGTCGAGAGTTTAGTCCCTAACCTTTCGAATGCCATATTGTGAAAGCTAGATTATAAATGTTATTGAGTCATAGAAATTTTACTACGTCCTAAAATATTCTTGTTTTTATTGATAACCTATATCTATACTAATATATTAGAGCTGAAGTTTGCTTATTTGAATGCGCTTATCTCTGGAATCATGGTTCGATTAAAAAAAAATTGCTGTAACCATTTATGGAGGAAGCTATATTTTATCGAATTGTTGTGAGTTGTGTCAGGCGTTAAAAATGTGGCAAATGTCGTAAACAATTGTTAGTTGTAACTATCTGACCACGCGGGTGAAGCCGCGTATAAAAGCTAATTTTTGAACAAAATTTGACGCGTTTTTCTAATTTGATCAGTAAAGCGCAACCTTGCGTTCTTTTATATAAGTCGTATCCTCCATTTAACCAGTGTAGAGTACAAAAAGTTGTAATTTGGTTATAAATGTGTGTGAGTGCCTTCAACTTTTTTCTTTTTTTTTTGCTTCACACTGTATACCACACATAGCAGAGTAGGCTTGAGAAAGTATAGCTAAGACACTTCGTTCTCATTAAAATTCTGGAGGCATTGTTTGTCGAGTGACTTGCTTTGTTACCAGAGCGAGGAAATAAAAATATTAAATATTTATTCCTCCAAGTGAGAATCAAATCCACAACCGTCGCAATAACAATGTGCCACGACAGCCTCAGTTGCTGCCTAAAAA
>DWMY01002860.1:0-11037 GCA_018249775.1 Heliconius hecalesia formosus
CAATCCTTTTTTTCTATTTATCTTTTACCAGATTTTTGTTAGACCGTGTTTTTAACACGCTTTTATTAGCTTTTGTAGCTGTGGGTCTTTGTAATATAAACTTAGAAACAAAATTTTGCATATTTGTAATTTATTTTTCATGAAACTTAGCAGTTACAAGTAACTTAGGTGACAATATAGTAAAACCAAGCCGACCTGATGACAGAGCCAAGACCTGAATAGTGGCACTCTTCAGATGTTAGTATTAAGTCACTCAAATTTTGCCTCATATAATTTATAGTTCCGAGCACATCTATAACACATAAAAAATATCAGCTTCACGCTCTACACGCTAATACTTTTAAAGCTATTATTTTTGAGATTTTACCACAAATATATTGTTTTCATGTTTTTTACTGAATTTGTACTACCTGTAGATGCTAGCTGCCTAATTTCATAATTCTAGGTCAACCGGAAGAACCCTATGAATTTTGATTGCCTTATAGAGTCGGATTTCGATTCAGTTTATAGAGTCGTAGATCTGAATATATGGTTTGAATTTCAACTCGTTATCTCCAAGCCTTCCTGAGATAAAGGGTCTTGAAACACGGACAGACGGACAACAAAGTGATCTTATAAAGGTTCCCTTTTTCCTTAAAAAGTACGAAGCCCAAAAATATTATTTATTTTTATTTTAATTCATTTTATGCTAATGTATGTTTTAAAATACACATTTTTAATTCTCCATACAAATGAAGCCATGAGCAAGTATACTTGAATTCGATGTCGCGAATATTTCTTTACGATAAATTCCAAAGATTTGAGTTCCAGATATCAATAACTTAGTGGAACATAAGCCACAATGGAAAATGGTTTATTAAATGAATTTGCTCAGAAGCCTTGCCTTTGAGCCTTTGACTCAAAGAAACGAGATAGAAAGTAATACGAACTCGATGTAAAATCTCTTTTGTATGATATATTAATAGAAATGAATTGTTTAAATAATTAGTTTGGTATTTTGCAAAAAGAAATTGCTAAGAAGCGCGTTGTTGAGTTCCGCCACCTAGTTCGAAAATCAGGCAATGTTCCCACACATTGTCTCGAAAATCAGGCAAAACATGGAAACAGAGTGTTTTATCACTCAAGTGTAATGAAATCAATTTCATAGGCCAACAATATATACAGTATAAATTTAAAAATAAATCCATATACAAGAATAATTCTCTCTTTTTTATTATTTTTTAGATTCACAGCAGAGGCAGAGGCAACCTGGGAACCTAGAATTAAGACTCTCGGTTATCATTAAGACAATTTCATTCCCTACTTTCCACTTCTTGAGGAGGAAAACAACATCACGTTTTGCACCATTACTACATAAAAGAAATTAAAATATGAAATATTTCCTTCCTCCGAGTGATAATCGAACCCACAGCCGTCGCGTTTACAGTCACTGAAACACAACAGCCACATTGACAAAGACAATATCTCGAAAATTTTATGAAAATTGGGGGGCGGAATGACTTAAAAATTCGCCGCAAATTGTACTCGCCGATACAATTTTTAATGGCGCCCAGTCATTTCTCTTTATGACATTTCCGATGATTGTAGCAGCACAATAGAGCGGCGTTGCATCGCAGTTCAGTTTAATTGAACTTGAATTTTGAACGACATGTTATTTTATCTTAATCTGTTGATATTACCAGTTTTCCGGTAAATTTTTCTGATTATACACATATAATTTTATACTTTTTGAGCATTTGTTTTTCATATTGCCTATACTTTTACATGGTAGATTAAGATATCTGCTAGGTGCTATTGAGTATGTCGTACGACACTGCTTTCTCCAATTTTCCCTGTTTTAGACCAACTGCGTGCAGCAATTATTATTTCTTTACGATTATATATTTAATTATAGGTGAACGTATTTTGATATACTACGAATAAAAAATATTGTCAATAAAAATAAATTGTTCTTTAAATATCAAAATCCAAGACATTTAATTATTTCCTCAGAAATAACTGATTCTAGACAAACACGACAAATCCTCTAATTAGTTCTACATTCAGCCATGCTCTGATTACTTAGATATTGAGTGCATCCCCAGCTAGCGCTTTATATCTTGCTTCCAGTGAATAGTGAACTAATATTATTATAGCTTCTGTATGTATGATACTTGATATACATCAAAACTACTATATTTAAAATAAAAATGTTATATTATCGAATGATGATTTAATTTTCTTTATATTATATTTTTAATTATTTTTTGATTGATAAAAAAGCCAGTTACAAATAAACAGAATGTACATCTTTATATGAAATAACATTTTTAAAGTTATAAACAGATAATATATATATCTAATAACGGGTGATCTCTTAATTTTTTCCTACACTCACTAACCTATATGTCAAAATTTTACTTGCCAAGTCCAGTAGTTTCGTCAGTGTGTTGTCTATCGGTCACATAATATTACAAGAATTTTAATATTATAGCTGACTTTTAAATCATAAATAAAAAAAATGTTTTTTACATTTTCAAGTATTATTCTACACTTAGGGCAGAAATATACTTTTCTAGAAAAGTTATGAAACTTGAAACGGGACAATGGGATTTGAACTCACGCCCATGGAAATTGTCCAAGCGCTCTGACCATTTAGCCAAATGTTCTCATTAAGCTATGTCCAAATTCTTAAGTTAAAAACAAAAGTAAATTGTAACAGGAGTAAAAGAGTTTGGACGATTTTCAAGAGGCGTGGGACCAAATACGTTAAATTTTTTAACTTTTCTTTAAAAAAAATACATTATGGAATTGTCTTAACGAAAATATTACTCGATATATCCATAATTACATAGACACTACAATCTAAGTCCGTCTACAAGATGCAAAAAAATGCTTAAATCAGCAATATAGCATAAATAGTGTAAGTTTAAATGTGCAAGGAAATAAACATTTCATAGCCCTCGTAAACGAACACCACCCGGAGTTTTATTAACATTCTCAAGAAATAGAACTACACCTAATACAGTAAGCAACAAGAAATGATAAGGCCTCAACTATTAAACCTAGAATATTAAAATATTGAAGTATTTTTTGTGATCTAATTGTAATCAAAATTTAATTTAGAGATTTAATAATATCGAAATATGGTCGAAAGTAATTAAAACCTTAACTCTTGCAAATATTTTTTTCTTGTATTGTAATGTTACTATATATTTCATGATTAGTGGATGGTTGGCCTAAGATTTCGCCGAAACCTACGAAGCATACTCGTACATACTAATTGGGTTACGTTTTTCACTAATATCAAAGAGACATGAGTCCTCGTCTTACTTATGGATCATTGTACAAATATCTAATTAAAAAAGGAAAAAAGAACAACATTTTGAACCTACATAGAAAACAAAAAAAATTTTTTACTTTGTTTCTAACCTGATTATGATATGATGATTATGAACCTGAAAATTGCAATTAATATTTACCAAATACTATGAGGTTAGCAACAAAGTAGTAAATAGAGAGTTTTGTATAATTATTTATCTTTATTATAAAAATATTCTAGTATTTATTTTTTTATGCAGGGATAAGGTTACTAGGGTAGGTAGAGGGCACTTGGGGACCTGTGAACCCAGTGTTAGGACACTGTCATTTCTTACTTCCGCTGAGTTCTTTGAAGCATTACATGTTGAGTAGCAGAACTCAACATCGTGCTTTGTCTCGTTATCAGAGCGAAGAAATTAAAATATTTAATTATTATACTAGTTTTTAGCTGCGGCTTCGCCCCCATAGTCAAATGGAAATAGCTAAAAATTATATATGACTTATGGTACATTCTAAGTGCCCGAAATTTTCTAATCGCAGGTACAGTAATGCGTATAACATAGCCTATGACAAAAATATATTTTGGTTCAAACCAGTTTCTGAGATTAACGCGTTCAACCAAACATAGTCTTTAACCTTGTAAAATTGATATAAAACATAATAATTTTAAAACAATTTAAATAGACCAATTGAACTTAAATTCCAATATAAAAACGATCTATTAACTCTCTTAATATTTTTTATTCCACTAAGCTTAACGGAGAACACTTAACTACAAATTGAATGGACACAGCCACGGCCATGTATCCAATCGTATCAAAGACAATTATAGAGTAAGAAAAATCAGACGTTTATAAATTAAAATTTTCTAACATTTGTGTTAATAATAAATCTTTTTCTTTTTTATTCCAATAGCTTCTACTAGAGTAGTTATCGTTTGATGGATATAAATTTTATTAACCTGTATTTTTTAACTTGTATAGGAGAGTTTGTGAGTCGTTGCCGTGACTGTAGAGCCTTTATATAAGTATTATAATTACATTAAATTAAAGTATATATAAAATATATTTTTTTTAATAAAACCTAGTATTAAAACACGCAGTTCTATACCTTCTGCACAATTTCGGACATTGCTTTTATAAATGCGGAACCCAACGCCAAGGTTTTCTTCTAAGCAGATCTAAAACAAAAACCTCTATATATATTTATTCTATCATACGTTAACCGGTACCTGTAGGTGCGATGTAAGTCAATTTGTCCCCATGGCTAGCGTCGCGGTAATCCAGTTCAAACCGGATCGATCGAGTTAGGTGTTACCTTGTTTACTAGATTAGTGCTGCTTTTAGATGAACACACTTTGGAGCTTGCACTTTGTTTGCTATAGTTATTGGCGATTAGCGATCAGTCATCGTTTCATGAATATCAAAGTTAATATAAACATAAATTATATATTTTTTTCGAAAATTTCTGTAAATTATTTTAGAGAGAGTTATTTTTTTAGTTTCATGGTGTATCCCGCAACATAACAGGCGGCTCAGAGCGAGAAAATAAAAATATTAAACATTTTTTTATATATATATATAACCAAATATCAAATAATCTGTTCTTTAATTTCTAATTATGGTTAAACTTTTACATTAAGAAAATTAGTCTATATATTAAAACATTAAGAAAATCTTACGCATACTTTTCAATCATGTAGGTATTTCATCACCACCCCCTCGCGGCTTCACCCGCTACTCACCTATTTTTACTATGCAGTAGTTGTAATAAGATTGCAACCTTTTCGCTTTTCTGGACACTATTTCAATAAAAAAAAGAAAAACTATTCATTTTATCGAGTGGAAATCGAACCTACAACCGTTACGTTTACATTCACGCTGTGCCGCTGAGCCACAAAAACATGTAGTTTATCCGAAGGCAAATTTCAAATACTGGTCAGGTTCCATATTACCTTTCAAACGATACGAATACCCAATTATATGGTTATTACTTGTAATATAGTGAAAAAGTATTCGAGAAATAGCCTATTATCACTCTTTATCCTGTCTAGTTCATGAAATGATGTCTTAAGTAAAATCATGCATGCAATTATGACCTTTTTCCCCATACATTATGGGTTATAACAGCTTGAACAAATATACTGTTTAAGCGTCCGTGTTAGCGAAACGTGGTACCTGGCCCATTACTTTTAATAACTAGTATTTCCTCACAGTACATTCACATTCATAGACATAGTAGGTTCTGTAACGTAAAGTCTAATATCGCGTGGCAACCGACCAACGAACGTCCCTGTAATAACAAAATCCACTTTCAGTTATGCTTTATTCGCATACCTACATACGCTTAGCCACACATTTAGTTTCAGCTCCTGATATTGTATAATGACCTTTATGGGAAGGGTAGTAAGTAGCGAGTTTGTGTATTCAGGAATTTTATTTTATATTTACTAGAACACAAAAAAAAAATCGTTTTTGAGATTTGTGCTTTGGGTAACACATACATACAGAGGGCTTAAACCGATTCGATTGACTTTTGTGTATTCTAAAACATTATACATTTGACTAAACACTATTTGTATAACCCATATATGCACTGCTATGATTGCATTACTTTTTTTTGTATTTTTGTCAATTATATATACTATATATTTTAAAACTCAAAATTTATTCATAGAAAATATAAATTTTTTCGAGATTAAATTTAGAGTTTATAAAATTGAAAATGTTCGAGAAATCTCTCTTTAATATAATGTATATTTTATAAAAAAAACAAATTTAGAAATTACTAAAAAAAAAATCCTTTTTCAAATTGTAAAGAATCTTTAAAATACAATTTGAAAAAGGAATTTATTTCACTTCATATATAACACAGAAGATATACTTTAGAGAGATATCTATAAACTCTTATTATTAGATAGATATCTATAAAATATTCTCATATTATAAAGCTTTATTTTTATGAACGTGTTAATATCATGAAACTACTGGTGCAAATTTAAAATATATTTTCCAATGAAAGAAATTAAATAGGACGCAAAATAATAGTCCATTTATCGAGAAACCTTATAGGCATATTTATATGACGTTAAACGATGCAATCCACTGTGCATATTGTAATCAGACTTATAGTTATCGCGACCGTGGCCACTTAGAATGTATCGAGTGTCTTACAAAATGTTTAATTATTTCATTTTCTCAGCCGACGTCAAAAGTAAAAGCTAGTCTACCATAGCAAATAACTACAAATATCTTACTTTGAGGCCGTCGTGGCCCAGTAGCACAAGGGCGTGACTGAAACGCGACGGTTGTTGGCTCGATCCCCACTCGAGGAAATTATATATTATTTCTTGAAATTTTCATTTCTTCGTTCTGGCACCAAGGCAAAAGTCCGGCGTTGAATTCCGCCACTTAACACGCAATGCCTCGAAAAATTCGGCGAAAAGTGGAGGACGGAATGTCTCATCACTATGTTCCCTCTTCATATGTACGGGATATAGCGTGAAGCTGATTTTTATTTTTCATTTTTACCTTACAAAAGTTAGTAAACATACATAACAGTATCTCATCTTAATCGTTAAAAGTCGTGTTAAAATAATAGAAAGTAAAGGCCATTATTCAGCAAACTCGATTACTCCCTCTTCGTGGCACTTCTTTATGACTATCGTAAAATATATCCGATATGACTGTTCGCAAACAATAATCTAGCGAGTATAAAACAGTTTCCCTTGTTATTTTGAAATGTAATATGGCAATGGAATAAGTTAAATGTTGGTATTATTTAGCTTAGTTAAAATATAGCATAAGTTTACATACTGTTAGAAATCGGAAGCGGGTAACGTTTTTAAAGAAACACGTTAAAAACACACATCGTCTATATGATTCTAAACTATTTTGAAAGAGATACTATGTAATTGCAGTAAGTGATATGTATCACCTACTAACAATACTTCACACTAGTTTCCTTCCAATAGGGGCCGTCACTTACAAGCTACTGCCCCGATTGACACAATTCCACTGCTTTTATAGTTATTTTCCACGTAAATCTACCCTCTTTTACACGAATACGTTAACAATACTATAATTGTTTATTCAGCAAATTTTAAGAATGTGATCCAACTTTTCAGTAAAATTTTAATATTAATAAATATTTTATTTCTCCACCTACATACAATACTATAAAAATATTGTTAACCTTTACGCATCTTCCAGCCACAATAGTAAATTAAGCAAGGAAAACCTGTTTATAAAATAATTTCTTTTATTATTTTCTACTTATAAAGGACACTGTTAGCTGTGGACACACTTTGTGTCACTATATAACAAAATTCATAATATTATTATATTAAATCATGCGAAGCCGTCGCGGCATAAAAAGTCTGGTTTTGAGTTCCGTAAAGCAACACGCAATTTGTTTCAACTTCAAATGGAAAATAGAGAACGGAGTTTCTTAACGCTATACAGAACACAACGAAAAATTTAAAACGATTATTATACATATATATAAAAGGACTTGTGCTGACTGACTGAGGCGTAACCGCTGATGGTAGAAACGTGAAATTTGGGCAGATGTTTATTTTCATATTCTGGACATCCACTAAGAAGGGATTTTAAAAATTTTTAACCCTAAAGGGATGAAATAGGGGTTGAATGTTTGTATGGAAAAAATTTTAATGTGCACCGATTTTTATAAAATTTGAAATTCAGACTCTTAAAAATATTTCATTGAACACGTGTTTGATGGTTTTTAAGAATTCACCCCCTAAGGGTTCAAATAAGGGGTTGAAAGTTTATATGGAAAAATCTTTAAATTGCCACCGATTTTTAAAAAAAGTTAAATTCAGACTGTTAAAAATATTTTATTGAACACGTGTTTCGTGGATTTTTTTGAATTCACTCCTAAAAAGCGGGCGAAGCCGCGCGCGCCCTCTAGTTATACATATACGTACAAATTCTTTTTTTTGAAGCCAAGATTAGATACTTTAAAATAAAACTCCTCCGGTTTTGTAATAAACGATCATCAACAATATCGACTTATATAATCCAAATCTCATAATAATTAGATTTACCTCCCAGTCTAGGGGAAGTCCCGTACATAAGGGTATATTTTTTAAATCCGCCATCTCGTCCAAACGTAATTTGCAGATCCAATTTCCTCAGCGTTGCATCGATTATTATATGTTCAATTTTTTACTGAAAGTTGAATTAATATTGTAATAATTTAAAATAACTTGCATTCATTCATATTTGTGGACTGTCATTAAAAAGAAAACTACTCGATGCATTCAAATTTACTCGCGTAGAATATAAGATGTTAAATGAAAAAAAAATATATACTTTTCGGTTTTCGTAAAAAATTCAAGATCTTTTTTAAGTCACAACATTTCTGCCTGACACTTATTACCGGATGAGTTATTGAATAAAATATACATACATATGTAATTATGCCAGTATACATAAATATTTTTAAATGTTTCTTATTTACTTATTGAAAATTCCTACGTTAAAGTACCAAGATTTTCCTTTATTTAAAACTTAAAAATTATATATAACTAAAGTAAAAATAAAAAATATGGAAAAGCAGAGGGTGTACGTTGATTTCAAAAGCATGTTTTGTTAAATTACATTTTTTTTTGCCATGCTCAAAGTTGTTCACCCCTCAAACGTTACTGGTAACAGACATTACAAAAACTGAATTTGTATATCGGAAATCCCCTTTCGATGTCAGGGGATTACTTAAATAAGAAATATTATTTCCACGCCATTACCATCATTTTAAAACTAGAGTCAAAGATAAATTCATGACAACATTATTACATAAGGGCATACATTAAAAATCAATAAAATGAAAAATAAATAAATAAAGTCGTCAAAATAGGGCCGCCGTGGCGCAGTATGGCGCGTCTAGTTGCAAGTGCGACGGTTGTGGATTTTATTCCCATACGGGGCAATGAAATATTTTTATTTCCTTGTTATCTTAACATGCAATGTCTCGTAAATTGGGCGATGCTTAGGTTCCCTCTGCCCATTTTGCTATATGCGGCATAGTGCATGAAGTGACCTGTTGCGAATATTGAGTGACCTGCTCAACCCTGTGGTTGCAGCAGACTGAGAGGCGGCAACCATTCTTTTTACAATTCCTTATGTGATTATCTTTCAAATAATAAAAAAGTATCTTTCAAATAATAAACACTCACAGTGTTTTTAACAAAAACGAATTACCATAACTTTAATTTAAGATAGGCAACCCTGGTGTAATCTATTTAGTCTATATAGTTTCATCACAAAGAGATATGCCCTGGAATCTCGACCTAATAGAAGCCATGCTTAAATGAAAACAATTAAGAGATCAGTATGAGTTATGGTAATTAGTGTCTGAGATAACTCTGACCGCATTATCGCTTACATAGCAACTTTGAAATTAATTTGTTATAATTTGTTGATAAATGAATTATGCGACACAAAAATATCTTTTTAATTTGAACCAGCAGTTCCAGAGATTAGCGCGTTCAAACAAATAAACTCTTCAGCTTGTTAATAATAGTCTAAATAAAGTTACTTTCCCGATCTAGAAACACCTAACTTTAAGTTAAGTGAAGGTAGCCTTTATTATTTTTTTTTTCTGTAAGATTTTGCTAGTCTGCATTAGATATCTGAAATTTATTAATACGTGTAGGTAGGTTATTATAAAAACGAAAAATATATATTTTATTGTCTAGAAATCGTAGTAGGAAGCACTAGTATAGCGCGTCGCGAGTGTAGAGTGAGTAAGCAGGGAAATGTAAATATTTGCTAAAGACTCAACAAATGCTTTTTATACATATACGGCGTTATGTAAACGGTTATAAAAATATAGAACTAAATTAAGATTCAAAGTTTTTACAATACAAATTCATTCGTTTTATTATAATCAGAATTATCTGGAAAAAAAAGAAAACTATTATTTTCTTCCATTTATTCAATATTAACTTTTACCTGCGGCTTTGTCACTATGGCTAAATCGAAACAGTTAAGAGTTCTGTATGACACATGACACATTCTAAGTGTTAGACGTAACTCGCTGATCATAGGTGCAATGGGGTCCATCGAAACTATTAATGTGGTATAACATAGCCTAAATCCTTCGATGATAAATAAATTTGTCAACATAAAAGTAATATTTCACTTCGTAAAATCGACTGGTTGTGGGTTCGATCCCCACTCGAGGAAATGCACCGCATTAAAATCGGTCACTGAAAAACGATTTACACGTAGATCAGTGGAGAGTTACTTCGTTTTACAATATTTAAAGATGATGTCTTGGATGAAGTTGGAGAGAAACAAATTATGAATTAATATTTAAAAGATTAGCGAAGAGAAGCAAGCGTGGCTCTAGTTTCGACTTCTTAATTTGCAACTTCTCTTAGATGGATGGCTTTTGTTGTGAATTATCACTAGGCTATTTGTATAGGACTCGATGTATAGCGTTTTGAGGTATACAGTAAACGAATAATATATATTTTTTAATCTTCACACTGTATATTGCACATACTAGGGTAGGGAGACGGGGAAATGAGCTAGAATTAAAACTTTCCGTTCTCCACTTTTTGACCTAATTCGGAACATTGCGGCTTGACTACCGGAACTCAACACGGTGCTCAAGCTGCGCGATACTTTAATTTCAGGTACAAACGTGAAAATAACATAATATTTAAATTGAAGTAAATCGTCCAAATTAGCTAAATGCTCCTTTTAACAG
>DWMY01002861.1:0-11035 GCA_018249775.1 Heliconius hecalesia formosus
TGGTTCATTCTACGTTATTATTCTTAAAATCCGAATACGATATAGCTGATGCGAGTCTAAAATATGGATGGAAGGTTACAGAACAAGTAAGTGATTTATTTATTTTTCACGCGGACTACTTACGCGGGATACACACCGCATAAAACAGGATAGGCAGAGGGAACCTAGTACTATGAAATTCTTTTAACTATTATGTATTTCTACGCTCCAGTAACAACTCAGGGCGCATTGTTTCGAATGGTGAACGATACTGTGGAAATGGAGTGTGTTGAAATTGTACTTGTATTCTCTTACAAAGTCATACACACCACTACCTACACAGACTACTAACTTAATTTTATTTGATTTCCTTACTTATATACAGTTATAACAGGGTCAATTCTCTTCACACACACACAATTTTTTTTAGGTTGATCCAGATCAAATACAAATAACAAGAACTATAGAACAAGAACATAATGCCTTGTCCCAAGCGTTTAAAGCTGTAGATATAATGACAGAGCTAGTGCCTCACTTGAAATCGGGTTAGTGACGACTTTCTCTATATTTTAGTGTCTCAGTGTATTTTTAGTTTTAATACTATTATACTGTATCCCGCATTACTATATGCGAGGTAAGCGTGAACCTAGTGTTAAGGTATTCCATTATATCCTTTTTGCTCAGTTTTTGAGACATTATGTGTTGATTGGCGGAAGTAAACGCCGCGCTTTGTCTTAAATAATTATTTTCCCGCTGAGTGGGGTATTAAGCATAATTTTAAATAGTATCTTCACACCAAATATAAACTTATACGCCAAATATATATTTTACACATCAAATTCGCCCGAGTTATAAAATTTTCATTTGGTAATCATATTTAAAATATTTACTTCCACAGTTACATGCTGTATGCTACTGTGCCACAATGGCTTTAATATTGTTATATATTATAAGATATATATTATTAGAATTTTACTTAAAAATATGTATATTAGATTAATTAATTTGGTCTTTGTTTTTGTAATTTGGCTGAATCTAAAGTGTAAAAATGCTAATTCAAATTTATAAACACTCATTTTGAGGAGAAAATTGTAAAAGGATGAATTTGGAGTAAAAAAATCTATATTAATAATAATGAAATCTCTTAATTAGAATGGAGCGTTTTAACACCTACTCTGTTATGTGCGGGATACAGCGTGAAGCTAAATAAAGAGATAATTATGTTTTATATATTGGGACAACATGTTCAATGGTAGCGTGGCCGAGCGGTCTAAGGCGCTGGTTTAAGGCACCAGTCTCTTCGGAGGCGTGGGTTCGAATCCCACCGCTGCCAATTCTTTTTATATCTATTATATATAAATATATATATTTTATATTTTTCTTATGTTCTTTAAATTTGTTATGTTTGTTTTTTTAATTAGTTTAAAGTTTAGATACAACAAAGATTATCTACACAAAGCTTTAATATATATATTTTTTTATAATTGTTGATTTTGAATGATTTATTGCTTTTTTGTTATTTATTTGTTAAATTTATATTTCCATTTCTTCGCTCTGGTGTCGAGGCAATGCGCTGCGTTGAGTTCTGCCATTTAAGACGCAATGCCTCCAGAATTCGGCAGAAAGTGGGCAACGGAGTGTCTTACATTAGGTTCCCTCTGCCTACACTGCTGTGTGCGGGATACAGCGTGAAGCTGTTTTTTTTTTATAAATCATTATTGCAATAAAAAACATATCAAATAGTAATTTATATGTATCCATACATTTTTTTCTTGTAAATTTCAGAAAAATCGCCTTTACTTGGTTACTCTTTACAAATATGTCAAGTTTTCGTACAACAGTTTCTTTATATGCATTGTTATATGCATGCATTGCATTTGGCGCGTATATGCTGCAATGTGGCTGAAATATGCAACGATGGGTGAGTATTTTTAACCCCCGAAGCAAAAAAGAAGATGTATGTCTGTCTGTCTGAGGCTTTGTTACTCACAAATAGATGAACCGATTTTAATTTGGTTTCTTTTTAGTTAGAAATAAGACTTTTTGAAAATTAACAGCCTTTTTTAATTGCTTGTTTACTTTTTGGAAACTTTAATGCTGGAATTTTTTTCTTATCAATTATTTTAACTCTATATTCTTATATTATATACTCACACAAAATTGATCTAATTATATTACTATTGATTTAATATTTTGTATTTATGTATAAAAAATTAAAATATCAATTAAAAAATAAATGTCATACAATAATTATTATTGTATGTATGCCTATAATTTAATAACGCTAATTGGAATTTGGACTCATTACCGAATATATTAAGCATTAATATATAATTTTTAACAGACTTCCTTCCGTAAGGAAGAGGTTATCAATTTGGATTTTTTTTTTGTTTGATACCTCAGAATTTTTTATCTCACTTTTGACTGGAATCCTACACTTCAAGGATAATTTGATGAAAGTTTGGTTAGGTTCTGATTATGGGATTTGGTGGAAGTGGTTTTTTTGTTTCTTAAAAATTGTATTTTTTTCTTATTCCAGAGAAGCCTATATAAGGAACGCAACAGTGTTAACCAGTTTTATGACAAAAAATGGAGAATTTGGTGAAATAATGACACAAGCAATGAAATATTGTAAACAATTAATGAAGAATGTTGACATCTTAGATGTTATATTGAATTTTATATGTGAAGTTGCTGTAAGGGTATTACTTATTCATTTGGTTGATTGTAATCGCGACGGTTGCAGGTTCGATTTCCACCTGGCAGAATTAATTATTTTCAATTTCGCTACTCTGACAACAACACAAACAATATATCAAATTTGAGCTGATAGTGAAAATGGAACGTCTCGACACTACTCGGTTCTTTCTGCCTAACCTCATACAGGCGGGCAGTTATCACGCTGTATGCGTGAAAACTAAACCAAAAAAGAGAGAAAGAGACTCTTTTTATTATTATGTTTGATTAGTTATGTCTATAAAATTTACTCTATTTTGAATGATTTTCTTTCATTACTCAATTTTTTTTTCGTAACAGATGTATCACGCGAAGTGTGGAAAAATAAGTGTTTCAGCGGGATTATTGCAAATAGTCCAAATTAAGTTATTACAAATATCAGAAGAGAAGCCAGATTTAAATGGTAAGATAATTTTTATTTTTTTTCCTCTTCTCTACACAGTTTATTGTGTTAAGAAATTTATATTTATTTTATTTAAATTATTTATGAAATAATACGAGGCTATCGTAACACAGTGGGGCACCATGTGACTGTAATCGCGACGGTTGTGGGTTTCATTCCGATTCGGGAAACGATTATATTGAAATAATTTTTATTTCTTTTATTTCAGTGTCACTCTCAACAGGCAGCTTGATGAAAGCTCAGTTTATGCTCAGACCCGACTCAGGTCTGAGCTTTTTGAGCGCTCTCAATGGAATACAGAGACATTATTTGTCATTTTCCAGTAATTGTGAGTATTTTTTATATATATTATATGTGTGGATGTTTTGTATTTTATTTATTGGGGCTTGAACCTGTTGACTTTTGAATGTCATGGTAGAGCGCTGTAGTCAATTAAAGTAGGCAAATTTTATTTTATTTGTTTCAATATTTTTCTCTTCAAGTGCTTTATATTATCAAAACATAATTGTTAAATTAAATTAAATGTCAGTTATTATTTATTCTAAAATACATATTAATTCTATATTGAACACTTCTTTAATGAAATTGTTGCTTTATTCCCATTAAATCAATTCTGTTCTCTACTTTCCGCCGAATTTTGGAGGCATTGCATGTTGAGTGGCGGAACTCAACACCGCGCTTTGCCTCATTACCAGAGCGAGAAAATATAAATATTAAATATATCATTACCTCGAGTAGAAATCAAACCCACATCCCCCTGCGCCACGACTGGCCTCTATGTGAACTTTTCCGTAACGTTGTGGGAGTAAAATAATAAAAAGTAAGATAATGCCCAAAATCTCCCATCAAATGACTTGTAAACCGTACTGTATTTTATCTTATATTAAAGTCGATTAAATAAAATTACACAGCTTCTCGTTGGGCACGCCGTCGAGTGTCTGTACTGTCCGCGCTGCACAACGCTGGTGTCGCGACACTCCGCGCGGTTCGCGGCGCTCGCGGGTTACGCACGTGGCGGAGAGCGGCGGCGGCCGCGGCACCGCGCGCCCGCCTCGCAGCGTTTAATGCCGCTGACGCTGCCGCGCGCGCTTTGCACTCCGCTGCGTTGGATCATGCGCAGGTTGCTTTAACATTATAGTATTTATAACTTAGCACAAGTTATTCGTTACTGTAAATATACATTTTTGTTTTCCTTATCATCTTAAATTGGCTCCTTTTGCTTAGTTATGATTTTATAACTTTCAATTTTTTCGATTTTGGTTTTCAATATAAACATAAACGTCTTGTCAATACTAATTAATTATTAATTAAAACAAAAAAATAAGAAAAACCCAATTAATTACAGGTAACAATCGAGAATCGTCTAAAATACGTCCTCGGCATCCAACCAACCACGGACACAACATATAAAAACTCACTGAAACACGACTATTACATACCCAAACACACAAATTTGGAGACGATGAGGGACTCCATGGTAAAGAAAAACCAGACGAGTCCTTCTTTCCCATGTATAACGGTACCCAGGTTCAAATCCCCGGAGTTTTTAGATCATATACAATGTGTATGCCACTCTTGTAATCCGCCATGTTTGATTTTAACTTGCTTCACGTTTTACTTAGAATGTTCTATGTATTATAGAGCTAAAGAGCATGATATTGCTAAGAATTATTTTAGCGGTACACTTAATATGTTTGAAGAAACTGAAATTAGATTAAATAATATAATTAAACAGTCCAAATTTGATGATTCAGTTACAAATGTATTACAAAGCTATTACGTGAGAGAATGTAGAGAGATTTTCATAGAATTTTTGCTTGAATACGCTAGTTTTGAATTATCTCAAGGTGAATTTGAAAAAGTTGATGAATTTATTATAAAAATACACGAAATATTACCAGAATGTAATACAATCGATGATTATTTAAAGAATGATATAATTAATATAATGGTTACATCAGCAAGAATGCGTAATGCAAAGAAATTTAAAGAGACAGGTTTAGAAATCGAAATGGAAAATCTAAAATTAACACCGACTAAAGTAACAGAAATACCAAAAACCCCAGAAACCAAAATTTTACCGAAAATAGATACCATCAAAATAGTCAAAGACGAAGAGATACCGAAAAAACGTAAAGTAATCAAATTGAACTTAGACGAAGCGAGCTCCGAGGAAACGGAAAAACCGGCGAAACCCACGAAACCAAAATTCAAAATACCGGTACCGGTAACAACGAAACCGGTTTTGGAAACCATCACACCTAGGCGAACTAGATCGAAACCAGACATAACTATACAAAAACCATCGATTGAAGAACCAGATTTCGATATTTTCACACCAAAATCGGAAAAATCTGCATTTTTCACTCCCTGTCAGAACACTCCCGTTGAGCAATTCTTTACACCAATGACATCTCTTAAAACATATTCAAAGCGAATCGTAAAAAACCTCGAATCGGAATTCTTAACTCCTAAGCTGGAAAAGAAAAATGATACCAAAAAAACAGGTAAAGTGGAAAGTGGTTCCGTCAAAAACCTAAAGGACAAAAGAACTTTAAAAAGGAGCACTAGTCCGGGAAAATTGGTTGAGGAGAAACCGATTTCAAGGCCGAGACGAATTAGACAACCGGTTTTAGATGATAAATAGTGTTTATTTATACTAAATTACAAATCTGGGAAAATAACAGTTTTTAGATATTACTAAAGTCCAGAGAAGTTAGTTAAGAAGCAATTTTAAAGCTGACGAATTAGAGAGTCGGTTTTTAATAATATTTTGTCATTTTGTTATTATTAATACTCAACTAGATCTTCTTTTATACTCATTAAAAAAATCTAGTTAAGAAACCTTTTTCGAAACCAATTCAACCGTTCTTAGATGATAAATATTAAATACCTATTTTAATATAAATAAAAACTGTTAAGTATCTTAAATTGTTTTCTACTAATATTATAATAAATAATTGTAAAATTTCAAGTTTTTTTGTTTCCTTTCCTAGCCGTTTAGTTTATAAGCGATTGCTTATAATTATTTTTAAACATTTTTAAAGTGTTATTCGACACTTAGGAAAGAAAAATACTTATTTAGAAAACGTATAAAAATTTGAACGCAGCGGGACTCGAACTCGCGCCTCCTGGAAACCGACCAGGCGCTCTGACCACTAAGCCATGCGTTCTCAAAAAATTTGAACGCAGCGGGACTCGACCCGCGCCTCCTGGAAACCGACCACGCATGGCTTAGTGGTCAGAGCGCCTGGTCGGTTTCCAGGAGGCGCGGGTTCGAGTCCCGCTGCGTTCAAATTTTTATACGTTTTCTAAATAAGTGCTTATAATTAAATTGTATATTATCGCTGTCTGTAAACGATTAGTTTTCAATGTATGGAGATTTTGTTTAAAATGATAATGTTATTGGAATAATTCAAGTGAGAAAGAAATTATATCCAAATTTCTTTAATTCCTCGCCCTGGTAGGTCATAGCGTATCAGCGAAATTTTGAAATCTGTGCCACGCACTAGACTTCCCCTCTTCCACAAGATTTGTTGAAACTTAAAATTTATTTGTTTCCCCACTCTGGTGAAACAAAGCGCGGCGTTAAATTACGCTATTCAAAATTGATGTTTCTCAATTACGTGGAAAATGGCAAAACAAAAATCAAATACAAACACTCGATATTGATATAAACATATATTTTCAATACATTACAATAACTATACTATATAGATATAATATATACTTTACAAACTTTCTATTCTACACAAGGTGTAATGATAAAGTCATATAAATTATTACAACAGAGATTACATTTTTACTTTTAAACTATTTACTTTGTTGGGGTATTGCACATTCATTAATATCGTTCATAAACAATATTTGTAAACACACTAAATCAGCATCCTAAATTTATTCGCTACAAATACAATTGTGTAATTATTTTCCGCTATTGTTTTGTAGCGTATAAATAACCAAATAAAATATATGATAAATGAGTTGAATACAAGGTCTCGTCTCACTAACACCGTCGCGCTGCCATACCCCACAACTTATTAGAAATCCACTTGTTAAATTTAAAATACAATAAAAAATACAATACAATAACTTTATATTTATGATATTTTTAAGTAACATATATAAATTTAAACTCACAATATATACCAATCTCTATGCATAAAAAAATTAAATATAACAAAAGTATCAGCATTTGAACCCATGCCTTTCATAAACCTGGGGTGCTTTATAATTAAGTCCTTGTTACTTCACGTTTTAAACATTACTATAAATATAAAAAAAATAATGACAACAGATAAAATAGTTTTCATTTTAAAAGAAATAAATAAAACAAGTGGGGTTTTCAATAATATATTTAAATAATTAATTATTAATAATCACTTACTTTCTAGTTCTACATTAAAATACACATAATCTAGCTCTCCTCTCTATACATATATAATTGGGACATTAATAAAACATTTTCTAAGACATGTGGTTTTAAAAATAAAAACTCAAATCGTCATTAAAAAGCAAAAAAAAAATGAAGTGTATTCACACTAGGTTCTTTCTGGTTACCCCTTTCTAATAAGAACTGTGTACTGTACGGTATGGTTGAAGAGTTGTGGCCGTTCAATAGTTGTAGATGGTTGTGTAAATTAAAATTTAGGACTTTTCTTATCTTATTATTTCCATCTCGAATGAACAATACAATACAATTTTTTTACAATAACTTCAAAACCTTACTTCAGGGCGGCCACGACTAGTAGACCGTACTATATACATATATATCAATCTGTGTATACGTATATCTTACTGTGACGTCATTATGATAGTGCATGTTAGCACATAGGTTATTTCTGTTAATTGTAAAATTTATATATTAGAAATTGATTAACTTTAAGCCTAATACAATAATAATATCTAAATGTTATTCATCTATCTATCTATATAAGAATACATTTTTTTTGTTGTTCTATATTCTAACTAATACTACTTTATAATCTGTCATAAACGTCATTACAACGTACATAGATAAAATATATAAATTACTATTATTTACAAACTATTATTTTATGGGCATAATTCTAGTGTTTGTTCACAAAAGTATTTAGTAAATACTAAAATTAATAATAATAATAATTTAATATTTAACTTTAATTATATAGGTAAATAGTTACTAATATTATTAAGTATACAGGTTCGATTTCGTTCGACGTGTCAGTGCATGTGTATCATGTCCGTCGATGGCAATGTAGCTCTTAAATAAATGAACAGATTTAGATTTTTTTTGTTTGAAAAATGACTTAATCGAGAATGATTTTAGTCATGATTTAAGAAAATATATTCAGCCGTTTGTAGATAGCCAGCTCCTTTTTAGAGCTTTTTGTGTCAGGGGTTTTTAAGTAATAATCAATATCAATTTACGTTACAACAAATATTTCAGTGCCCCTGGGCCACAACTGAGTGGGAATTTAGATAAATAATGATTTTTCACCTTTATGTCTATAACATGTTTATTTTCTCACTTAGAATATATTCATAATATTTTACTAAGAGAGAAAGACAAAAAAATTAAAAACGTATAAGCACTTCCACTGCCTCAATGCTTAAAATCTCGGGTACGCGACCAGTGCGTCTTTCCGGTCATGACGCACGAGGCGGAGACATGGACTCTAACGAAAGGCCTCGTTCAAAAATTTCAAGACTATTTTCTGTGTCTACGGGCTATGTTCTGTGTATCTCTATAGGATAGAATCCGGAATGAGGATATCCGGAAAAGAACCAAAGTTACCGACACAGCAGGAAACGAATGGGCACGAAGACCTGGAGATCGAGTGTGGTGGAGAGAATTGAAAAAGGCCTATATCCAACAGTGGACTATCTATGACTGTCAATGATGATGATGATGAAACATTTTTAAGTAGCGGAACTAGAGGACCCTACAAAGCTTGACAAGGACGTATGTCTTAGAGGTCAGAGCGCTGCGCATGCAACATACCACTCACTCGTTTTGTGCAACAATGACGTATTTGCACTTTTTTTTAAAGGAGAATCTAATTTTGTTAACTCTTTCATATGCAATGACATATTAAAATTGTATTTTTTTCATTTAAAAAACTGCAATTAAGTTACTGTAGCACCAAATGAGAGATGAATGTTGTTACATAAAAACATTAAAACATATTTACATATTTCTAATATAAAATACTTAATCAGTACAAACTCTGAGTTACATAATAAACAATCATTTTTCATACAGATACAAAGATATAGATGGATGGAGGTGGTATAGCATATTTATCGCATTCGAAGCCCAAAAGGGTGTGTTTTTAGTATTACATATGGTATATGTTCATTCTCATGCTCTTTGTAACTGTTAAACCAGTAAGCTGATTTATTTTATGCAATTTCACTTTTCTGCTCAGGCAAAGTGCCGCGTTGGGTTCCGCTACTCAACTCTTGCCACTCTACACTTACCCACCAACAGGAAATAACTCAACAGCCCATAATTATATAGTCCATGCGGGCAATTTTAAATTAATCCTACTAATGTTATAATATAAATGTGAAAGTTTGCGAGATTTATATGAAACTTAACAGTTTATACATCAATGACACATAGGCTACAACTTATGTAAGTTTTGTATAATTTGGCTATAATAAAACAAAAAGTGCAAGCGGGCCAAAGCCTCATAAGGGTCGCTTGCACTAGCATAAGCATATTACCTCCATCCATCGATTTCTTTATAAAATTCAATGTTATATATAATTATATAATAATTAAAAAACCACTCACTTATAAAAGTCAAGTATGACCACTATATCACTGACCACAGTACACTTACATTTCAAAGTTTAAAAAAAACACTATGAGGGAAGGATTTATATTGGTGGAACTGAATTTTGATAAGCATATTTGTATAACAATGTTCAATTCCGATGAAGCAAATATTCTTTGCCTTCAAATTTACAGAGCAGAAACTAGGTCGATGTTGTAAGTGTAAATCTGTGAAAACAAAAAAATATTATTAGTTCAATTCACTTAAAATTTAATATTTAATATATATTTCAATATTTTATTTCTCTTTTTTTTTTAAATATTTATCTAGTTTTTTGTAAGTTCTGAATGGTCTCGACAGACGGACATGAGAGACACGGTGTACAGACCTGTGGGGTGTGGCGGTCGCGCGCTCAGTGTCGCGCGGCCCCCGCCGCCAGGTCCACGCACAGGACGGCGGCGGGGGCGGCGCGCCCTCAGCTGCGGCGGTGGCGCCCGCCGCGGCGGCGACGCTCGCGGCGCGTCTGGAATGGGTGTCATGTATGGTTGACTGATGTTCAAATGCTAAGAGTACTAAATTTTATAAATATGCACATGCAACTGTAAGTCGAATTATAAATTGAGATATACTAAACAATATGTATCCCATGTATGGGGTATGTAGAGTGAAACTAGTGTTAAGACAATGTGTTCCACATGCACCACCCAAATCCAAACATACAACATATTCACATTATTGGCAGGGAATGTTATGAGTAGGAAAAAATAAAATAAATCATTCCTTAAACAAAAGTTCGACTCCTAAAATCATCAGTTAAATCGCGTCTTACTATAAACGCGATGGTTATAGGTTCAGTTAATTTACATCGAATGTTTATATTTCAATTATTTTCACGTACTCGTCTTATTTGCCAAGGCGCGGCGAAAACAGGGCAAAACGTGAGGAACTGAATGCTTATTCTCTCCATCCTTCCTTCCTCCATCATCGATACTGTGTACTTGAAGGTCCCACAAAGACAACCAAGCTCATATAAAAAAGATATACTCACAGTGCCACCCTCGCCTTCGGCCCATCGTTCGTAGGCGCGTTCACGTTTCAACCACTCCTGGTACTTGTACCACCACTCCTCCCATTTCACGTAATCGCCGAGGGT
>DWMY01002862.1:0-11035 GCA_018249775.1 Heliconius hecalesia formosus
GTAGTGTTCACTCTTATATCTAGCTGTAACGTTTAATAATAAATAAATTTATATATATTTTTAAACATTTTTAAAGTGTTATTCCACACTTAGGAAAGAAAAATACTTACTACTTTTAAATAAATATTTCATTTCCTGAGGCCAGTCGTGGCGCAGCAGCACGAAGTGTGACTGTAGAATCGACTGGTTGTGGGTTCGAACCCCACTCGAGGAGATGAAATATTTACTTAAATTTATATTTCCATTTCTTCGCTCTGGTGTCGAGGCTAAGCGCGGCGTTGAGTTCTGCCACTCAACACGCAATGCCTTCAGAATTCGGCAGAAAGCGGGGAACGGAATGTGTGCACTAGGTTCCCTCTGCCTACCCTGCTGTGTGCGGGATAAAGCATGAAGCTTATTTTATTTCATTTCTTCGAGTGGGGATAGAACCCACAACCCACAAAGTCGCGTTTAGAGGCACTTCCTTTTTACATATTTTTTGTACTTTCACAAATTTTCTGGTCTTTATAAATAGTGAAATATTGTTTAAGTAATATATGTTTTAATATAGGATAATTCCTATCGTAAAACTAATGTTTCAAAAAAATGAAAATATAAATTTAAATAAATATTTAATTTTCTCTCATATTGCACTTTCCACCCAATTTTCGACAAGCTGCGTGGCGATTATATCCTCATGCGCCATTAGATCCTCATGAAAGCCATCAACACTGTATATTTAGTAATAATTTATATTACGAGTATGTTAATATTATAATAGTATAAAAAGTTTGACTGTATACGCGATTGGTTGCGGGTTCGATCCTCACTCAAGAAAGTGAAATATTTATCTAAATTGTGTCGAGACAAAGCGCCGCGTTAAGTTCCGCCACTCAACACGGAATACCTCCAAAATTCGGCGGAAAGTGGAGAACGTAGTGTCTTAACATTAATTTCCCTCTGCCCTGCTGTGTGCAGAATATAGCGTGAAGCTGATTTATTTATTTAAAAATGTATTTTGCCACCAAATTACTTTTGCAGTTATAAACAGTTCCTCTCTTGTAACAATACCGCGATCGGTCACGTTAACTATAGCATTCCGGATATCGCCATCCACGTGGTACATTGGGGCGGTATCTATGTGTCGGTAGCCAGCTTCGATTGCTGCTATTATAGATTCTTGGATGGCACCAGACCCCCGTATAGTTTTGTTCTGACAGAATTTAAAATAAAAGATAAATTAATGTCGTCATTTTTGTTACATACATTTTTAATTATGTATATCATAGTAGAGACTAAAATAAACACGGGAGAATGAAATATTCAATATTTTCATTTCCTCGCTCTGGTAACGAGGAAAGTGCGACGTTTAGCTCCGCCACTTAACACACAATGACTCTAGGTTCCCAGGCTCCCACCGCCTCTCCGCTGTACGGGAACTAAAATAACAGTGGAACAGCTTTAATTTTTAGCCTCTAATAGACGATGTGTGGTGTTAACTTCAGCCACTCAATTAGCAATATCTCGAAGTTTTAAATATAAATATGACTTACTGTTGTAAAGGTTCCATAAGAGACAATCGGTATGATATTACCATCGTTAAGCCTTTTGTATTCTGGATATCTTATACTAAAATTGTCTGTTTCAGATATGATAGTAACGGTGTTCTGCAGTATAAAAATCAATTTGAAAATATATATTGGAATATATATTTATATAGATATATATATATATAGTTAATATATTTTAACTTACTGCCAATATTGTTGAAACAGAAATGCAGAATGATAGTAAAAAATATATCATTTTGAATGCACACTTACCACTTTTAGTGGTTAACCAGTTACAGTATAACATATATAACGTAAAAATAAAATTACTTCAAATCATAAATCGTGCGGACATTGTAAAATAAATGATAACATTTTTATTCATTTTTAATGCGAAATTAACACTATGATATATTTACCTGTGTACTTTACAAATAGCCAAATTAAATAGGCTTAACCCAAAAATAAATAAGATTTTGCAAAAAAATATTTTGCCAAAATAAGAGGGCAGCAGTCGTGTTTACAGTCACACTTTGTGACTGACACAAGTGTGACTGTAAATACGACGTGCAAGAAAATGAAATATTTATTTAAATTTATATTTCCATTTCTTCGCTTTGGTGTCGAGGCAAAGCGCAGCGTTGAATTCCGCCAGTCAACAACATTAGGATCCCTCTGTCTACCCTGCTGTGTGCGGGATACAACGTGAAGCTGATTTAATTAGAATTTCTTAATTACATTTTTTTTCCTAGCTTGTACTGTCCCATTGTTGGGCAAAGGCCCATTTCTTTCATTCTAGTCTATTTTGTGCTATTGAACACCAGTCAGGCTTGTAATGGTCCAGCTCGTCTCGCCACTTCGTTTCGGTCTGCCAATTCTCCTTTTAGTGTTTGGAATCCAGCTGGTAGAAGATTTCGCCCATGCTTTAGGCATGCGGCAGACGTGTCCGGCCCAGTCCCACTTCAGCGTAGCGGCTTTAGAACCCACGTCAGCAATTTTTGTGCGAGAGCGCAGTTCCATGTTTCGGATTTTATCCAATAATTTGACACCTAAGATGCTACGCTCCATCGCACGTTGGCAAACCTTGAAGGCGGACTTCTGTAAGGTTTTCAAGGACCATGTCTGGACACCATAGGTGAGCACTGGGAGAATGCCCATGTCCATCAGTTGACGTTTATGTCGCAGAAGAAGGTCTCCTTTCATGAGATCACCCATAGACCAATAGCTCCTCCAGGCATTTTCTATTCGTCTTTCGACTTCTTTGTCTTGTCGGCACTGAAAGAAAACTATTTGACCCAGGTAGACATATTCTTGGACATATTGCATCTCCTCTGAACCTACGGTCACCTTTTGCTGTACGCTGTTGGTCATCAGCTTGGTCTTTGCCATATTCATTTTTAGTCCAACCTCAAGGCTGACTTTGTTTAGCAAGCATAGTTTGCAGCTCTGTCACGGTTGATGAGAATAGTACGATGTCATCAGCGAATCGAAGGTTTGTTAACCTTTTTTCACCAATGACAATATTCTTATCTTTCCAGCCGGCTGCTAGTTTCCGGAATACTTCCTCTAGTACACTGGTGAACTATTTCGGAGATAGCGGGTCGCTCTGGTTCACACCGTTATTTATATTAAATATCGGACCTGAGGTGTCAAATTTTATTGCTGCTGTGCTCTGTTTGTAAATATGGCGCAGTAAATTGATATAAAATGGTTCGATGTTTTGATTTTGCAGAGATTGAAATATGGAAGTATGAGAAATGCTGTCAAATGCCTGCCCTGCTTGAACGGGAGGTTGTCGTTCAGCTGTTGAGAGATTCGATGTTCGATAACTTTAATGAATATTTTGTACAGATGGGAGATTAAACTATGGGATGATAATTATTGATGTTGGATTTATCGCCTTTCTTGTGCAGCAATATTATATTTGAATGACAAATTTGAGTATTGATATTTCAGACTTGAGTATTGAGTTAAACAAACTAGTTACATAGGGCAAAAGGATGATTTCGCCTGTTTTAAGAACCTCGGTTGTTATTCCATCTTCACCGGGGGATTTGTTATACTTCAACTTTTTTATTGCTAACTGGACTTCATAGCGGGTTATTGGAGGAATATAGTCAGGGCATAAGTAGTTATCGAAGCCGAGGATGCAGGTAGTTTCGGTTACGAATAAAGATTTTTATAAAACTTTTATAACGTGCTAATTTCTAATAAAGTCTCACTGTTTTGGTGTTTATTTCCTGCACTGTCTTTCAAACTTGTAAACCAATATTTTCCAGTACAAACTCCATGTTTGGCTATTCGTAATGAGGTATTTCTATCTAAAGCATTTTGGGATAATTTAATGTCATATTCTCTAACATCTTTTCTAATGTTTCTTTTTATTTCCCTATTCTTATTTCTAAAATCGCATAATGTTCTATCTGTGTTTAACCTGTCTAAAATAAGTTTAATCGTATAATTTGACAGTTTTGTAAGTTTTTGTTTAGGTTTCTTTACCTTAGCAGTAGCTCGTTTTATAGATTTTTGGATAACATCAAATTTTACTTGTACGTCATCTGTGTCAATGTCTAAATAAGCGAAACAGTTTTTGAGTTCAATATTGAATTCTTCTTTATTCGATATTAAAGTTTCTTTGTTGAGTTTTTTGATATTATTTCTAGCTATTATTTGACGATTTATTTTTGTGTGAAAAGATACTTTAACTCTAACTGGTCTGTGTGTGTGAATTTTATTTATAACTTCGAATTTTTTTATGTCAATTTTATTGCAGGCTAGGATATAATCTATCTCGTTTTTATCTCTATTGTTGAATGAGAACCAGGTCTATCTTCTGTGGGGTTTTTATAAAAGAAACTATTACATACACGAAATTTATACACAACTGCAAATTGCACTAATCGACTACCACTATCGTTTCTGTCGCCTAGTTCATGAGGTCCTAAAATGTGGTTATTGTCAAAAGGCTGTCGCATTCCTATTTTCGAGTTAAAATCGCATATTACAATGTTGTAACTAGCCCTATATTCTCGGCACGCTTTGGTCAGAATTGTATAAAAATCTTCTACCTCGGAAATAGGACGTGTGCTTGTATTACGGACAAAACTTTATCAACAGAAATTTTGAATTTTAAGACTGCAATTCTTTTTGAATATGGCACAAATTTCTATTATATTGTTTTCCATTTTTTGGATATTAAGAATCCTATTCCGTACATGCCACTCTATTCGCCGTAATGATAAAATGTTTTTATTAGTCTCTATTGTATTTTCGCCTTCTTTTCTTGCTTAACCCTACAATATCATTATTAATATCTTCAAACGCGTTTTCTGCTTCGACTAGCCTATAATTTGATTGCAAATATTGAACATTGAAACTATGCTATGTTAATTATTTTCTCGGAATCCATTTTTCCATTTGCTTGAGTCGTCTGACGGAGAGGAGATCCCACCCGGAGATTCATCTCACCCCTGGCCTCGGGGTTTATCTGTCCACCGTCATCAACAGGACCACCGCAGCCGCCGGACACTCGGGAATTACTTTTACTTGTACTTATCATGGCTGAATGAAGAGGGATAGACGTTTAACCTACCACGCTTGTCTGCTGCGAGTTGGTAGGTGAATAGTAAGCCTACTGACTCAGTCTGCCACTGCTACCGTTGTCGTTTATATACGATCATCCGTCACCAGATTGAGTTAATGCCCTATTCTGACACTAACTGTTCCAATTGAGCCTCAACTTCGCATATTGCTAAGCAGCCTGCAATTGGCGATGCCGATAGTATAATAGTCTTTTCGGCAAAGACTCTACAAATTTCTTTCCACAAAAGTTATTTTCTATCCATATGAAATCAATCATCAGCCAGAACATTTGACAAACTATCAATGAGTACCTGCAAATTCGGGCTTATGTTTATCTAGGTATTAAGATGCATTTAATGAGTACCATTAGTAGACTTCTACGACACCCTAGGTGAATGAGATAGGGCTGGCCTATTCTGGACCGGTACCAACCAACACGGCGATTCTTAATTACTGTTTTTAAAAAAATCTGATAAATTTTACACAATCCATAGTGTTCACTCTCTGTACTTTAACAAATTTTCTGTTCTGTATAATCTGTTGTGTAGTGTGTAAGCTGTGAATAACAAAGTTAAGCAAGAGAAAAAAATTATATTGTTTATATGGCACATTTGTATCCATTGACAAAAATTTGTCAAAACTCTGTTTCATCGGACGAAGTTATAAGCTTCCAATAATGTATTGACAAAAATTCGCCTTTGTCGGTACCAAACTCTGGAACATACTTTAATAAATCTAAGAATTTACCAGATTTAAAAATTACACTTTTTGATGTTAGTATTAGAGGTCCTACTATAGTTTATTTTCAAAGTGAGAGAATATTAAAAACCTGATTAGCTCCTTCCACATTGGCTACAAAACTTTATGAATATTTTTATTATGCCTCTAATAGCACGATTATCGAATTAATCGTAATTGCATACTAATACTATGTTTATTATATATGTTTGCCAATTTTTCCTTTTATAATTTTTTTAAATACAAGGTTGACGAGTGTTTGCGTCATCTGATAGTAAAAAATCACCACCGTCCAAGACACTAGGAGAGCTACTGGTGCGTCGCCAGGAGTTAAGGCGGATTTTCGATGACTAAAAAAGAGCTTTAAGCATATTTTTCCTTATGCAGAATTTGGCCGGAAGTGGGGAATGGAAATATCTTAATAGGAACGGAGTATAGCTTAACACTAGGTTCCCAAGTTCTTTCTGTCTACCCCATTTTGTGCGGGATAGAGCTTGAAACTATACAAAGGAACTTTTAACATATGTCGTAAAATACACACAATGCATAACATAGGCAAATTATTCCAAAGACAATTTAATATTATGTCATATATTTATTACAAAATTTTCATGTCTTACTATTATAATAAAGTTATTGTAAAATTTCATATAAATATGTAAAAATCATTGTTCCCAAAATGGATAATTAGGAAAATCCTTCCAGGAGTCTATTTCAATCACGCGAATGTTTCTATTAAAGTTACTTATAGAATTTACTTCAGATTCAGTCAGGTTGAAGTCAAATAAATCAATGTTCTGGGCTATTCTCTTCTTATTCGTTGATTTGGGTATTGGGGTAAGGCCACGTTCAATCTGAAATGTAATAATAGTGTCGTATAGTAAAGGCAAAAATTGCTTGAGAATTTTCATTTGAAAAATATAAAAGTGTTTACATTTTGATGTACTGGTGGATTGTAGTAATAATTGACTTATAATCTTATTATACAGGGTGAAAGTGTCAGCACCACTTTAAATAAAACCACAGTTTTAACTACTCTATAAAAGCCTAATACAATTTATTTATTTATTTATTTCCAAAAATTAAAAAGTAATTTTTTTTAAATAAATAATAAAATTATTGTTTTAATATAAAACGCCATTTGTCAAGAACGACGCACGCACACATAAACCTATCAAAGGGAAACCGCCGCATACGCCTCATTTCAAAATCGAGTCTTAGGTATTGGCGGCAAAGTTCAAAGTTGTTTAACCTTTAGTAGTATTTTTGTAGTAGTATGTGTTTACGTTATTGGTATCTAGGCGTAACTACGTTACACGAAATACAGTTATGGATAAACATTGTGAAATGAAAAAAAAATCCTACGTCTAAACTGTTGAGGTATCTTGATTAATTTCTTTAGGTATGGGCTTAAAATATTTTACCCTATATGCTGTTCCCGTAAAAGGAGCGCTGACACTTCCACCCTGTATATTGATCGACAGGTCATGCAGTAAGTATAATTAAAAAACCAGATAAGCTCGAGTCGGGCTCGTCTACCTATGGTTCCGTATAAATATTGTAGGGCTCGAGCATTTTCTAAAATTCGAACTACGAACGAAATAAAATAATTTTGCCCACCTTTATGCTATTAGTTATATTAGTTATATAGGCTATTAGTTTTTAGGATTTAACTACAAATGTATAGTTTTCAGATTTTTTCCTGAACTAGTACTACATGTAGACGCTAGCTACCAAATTTCTTAATTCTAGGTTAACCGAAAGTACAATATGAGTTTTGATTCCCTTAATAGTGTCGAAAGACGCGTTTATTGCGTTATAAACGGCCATATCTTTTTTTTAAGTAAATGTAGAATTTATTTTTTTAGGACATCATGGGACCGTACAACTGACTATATGGTTTGAATTTCAACTCGATATCTCCAAGTGTTCCTGAGATAGAGGCTGTTGACAGACAGACAGACAGAGGACGGAGTAATTAAAATATAAACTCTCTTATTTAACTCGTTTGGAGAAATATCTGTACTTTAAAAATATACTGTTTAATGACATTTGCACCTAAAACTACAGCAGAATATGTTAACCAAAAGCCAACTGAACAGTGATTGCAAGTTATTGTTTATTATTTATTTTGTTTTTTTAACTTCACCCTCTATCCCGCACATAGCAGTGTAGACAGAGGGAACCTGGGAAATCTCTATCAAATTAAGACACTTTCCACTCTCCACTTTCTGCCGAATTCTGGAGATATTCCGTGCTGAGTAGCGGGACTCAACGTCGCGCTTTGCTTTGTTACCAAAATGAGGAAATTAACAGTCGCACGCTTATACCCCTGCACCTCGACTGGCCATCATTATTAGATTTTTTCTGAAAAAAAAACATAAGCAAATATATAAACCATTTTAACATACCAAGTATCTTAAAACTATTTGACTTGTAGTTTTCTTATACTTGTTCGCCATTTCCACGAGTAAAGGGTCGTCAATGCGAGGTGGGGGAGCGTTACGGTTGTTACGTGATACTAGGAACCCGAATGGACTGTACGCCATTACTGCTATAGCTAAATTTTGACAATGCTTTACTAAAGGTTCTTGAGTCAATGTTGGATTCACCTGGAAAAGATTTTATTGTCAGTACATAAATAGATTGAGGCCAGTGGTGGCGCAGTGGCACAGGGTATGACTGTAATCTACTGGTTGTGGGTTCGATCCCCACTCGAGGAGATGAAATATTTACTTAAATTTATATTTCCATTTCTTCGCTCTGGTGTTGAGGTAAAGCGCGGCGTTGAGTTCTGCCACTCAACACTCAATGCCTCCAAAATTCGGCAGAAAGTGGGGAACGAAGTGTCTTAACACTAGGTTCCCTCTGCCTACCCTGCTGTATGCGGGATACAGCGTGAAGCTAATTTATTTATTTTTTTTTACATAAATAGATATGTTAATAAATATTTTTTTTAGGAAAGACGTATAATTAGTTGAGCAGAATAAAAAAAACCGATTGCGTGTCATATTCGCCCACTAATGCTTCGCAGCAGAAGTATATATTATAAAAATTCTCAAATTTATGTTTTCGGGCATATTAACTCATTTTGTACCAAATAAACTATAAACATACATATGTATATTCTATAAGGGTTCAGTTTTGCCATTTGAGGCACTGAACTCTAAAAAAATATTTGTTATCTCTTATGTGCCTTATATTCTATTGTTAAGAACTACAATTTTACGTTATACAACAAATTACACAATCTTACCTCGAATTCATTTACAACGGGCCAATGTTTGCAATTGGCGACCAATCTATCGATTTGTGATATATTAAAATTGGACACCCCGATTGACTTGGTCAAACCTAATTCTTTAGCTTCCTCCATTCCTTTCCAAGTTTCCAAGTAATCAACATCATCTGGACTTCCATCAGCCTAAAATGTAAGGCCTATATAATTTCAGACCTAAGCTTGTGATATGATAAAAGGAAGCAATTTAAGCTGTAGGATATATTAGTACTTCCATATCTTCGCTCCGGTGTCGAGGCAAAGTGCAGCGTTGTGTTCCGCCACTCAACACACAAGGCTTCCAGAATTTGGCGGTATATAGGAAACGGAGTGTTTTAACACTAGATTCCTTCTGCCCACTCTGCTATGTACGGGAAACAGCGTGAAGCCAAAATAGAATACCTGTAAGCTACGTACCTTTTCCGCGATAGGGAAATGAATAAGGTAAAGATCAACGTATTCCAAACCAAGATTTTTTAGAGACTCTTTAAGGGCGGGCACTACTTGCTCCTTGCGATGTTTGTCATTCCATAACTGAAATAAATTTAATTGATACAAATTTTAAAAAATTCTAACCATGCCTCATAAAGTTATAGCATTTAAATTATTTTATTATATTATTTCTTATTCTTTAAGAGTTATTTCATAATTACTATGATTTGTAGTCGTTAGACAATATGATTTAATAATTTTCATTTCATTTCTAGGAAGACGTGCCACGGTGACACAAACGTGTAACTGTGAGCACTACGATCAGGGGTTCGATTTCTACTCGAGGGAATTAGTTATTTGATATTTTCAATTTCCCCGCTTTGTAACTAGACAAAACGCGGCCTGCAGTTCCGCCACTCAACACGCAATGCCGCAAAAATTATACAAAAATTGGGAAGTTTCAATACTAGATTCCCTCCACCTATCCTGCTGTCTATGTGAAGAAAAAAAAACTAAAAATAAAAACATAATTTCCTTTACCTACAACTCCACATTTCTAAGAAACCTTTATATAATCTTTATTCAAAATAAGCAAACGTAGACTTACCTTAGTAGTGACAAATAATTCTTCCCTAGTGACCAGCTTGTTGGCTATAGCGTCAGCAATAGCTTGCCCGACCTGAGGTTCATCAAAATATATGGCTGCGGTGTCTATGTGCCTGTATCCAGCTTCTATCGCCCAGTACACTGCATGACGAACCTCATCTATAGGTGCTGACTGAAATACGAAAAAATATAAATTAGGTTTGAAAACTATCAAAACTAAGCAAAAGTGAGTTGTAAGAGAGGGGAAGCCCTTGGTCGACCTCCGAAATCATAGTATCATATATGATGGAATAGGCTATAGGAAGGTCACGTAAAAAACATGAGGAAGTCCCAAACGGTATGTAAGAACACGTTGATAATAGTGGACGAGGCGAAAGAGGTAAAGTTCCTGATAGGTAGATAGAGAGAGGAGCTACGAAAATATCAGATAATTTAAGTAGACCTTCCTGTATGATAGAAGAAAAAAAGAAGAACTGTTATAAGTATTTTTCATATTATCTTTTTTTACATTGTATCTGTTTTATAACTTTTAGAGATGCACTTAAGAACTTCAATTAGTGTTAACTGACATCGAAATAATGTAAAAGTATGTAACATATGCTTATATAACACCTACAATAAAATTTATTCTAAATAATTATTTGCACAATGTAAAAAGCGATGGTTATACATATTTTTCATCATTAAAGTTTTTTCCAGTTCTATTTCAATTTTGAAGTTTTCAATCCCCCCTATTCTATAATGTGATTCAAATAACGGCATATGAAGTATTAAATTATTTATAAATATTTTTTTCGATTATGTACTTAACAAACTATAGATATAGCTTTAAAATTATAAACATAATTAATTAGGCATAAAGATCGACCTT
>DWMY01002863.1:0-11033 GCA_018249775.1 Heliconius hecalesia formosus
GGCTGTAAGGTTTGGCCGTTATCTGTTGCTACTCCGCTAGGGATAAAGCGTGAATTCAACATAAGCGTGGTTTCAACATAATTATATATATAAGTATAAGTATATATATAATTATTTGTATAAAAGAGCAACTTTTCATATTAAATTCAAAATTTGCACAAACATTTTCAACAATAAGCCCTGTGCTGAAGTTCACATCCGGCGACGGTGATTTGTTGGTACAGGTACAGTTGGTGAATTGTTATTATTATAAAAGTTTCTTATATAACATCATCTTGTTAATATTTTGGAGCATATTTTGGAAATTATTTTATTTGATAATTATTTTAGGCTATATGATATCGTCAAAGTGGGAAGTCATTGTCACTGACTATAAAAGCGACGGTATAGGGATCGATCGCCATTCGGCCACTTTACATTTAAATTTAAAATAAATATAATACTTTTAACATTGCGATTTGTAGCCGCACCATTTGGAAACCGTGCAAGCATTCTGTCTACTAAGCCATACGCCATCATCAACATACGTCTAAATTCTTATATGCTTCTATGTTATTGTACGAGTTTACTGTTAGGTCACGACGGGTAGGTGATGTTCGAGAATTTCAAGTATTTTTTGACAATATTTTAGAGAGCACACACATGCACAAGTAAATAGGTTCCTTACTCTGGTAGTGAGGAAAGGAAATAAAACACGCGAGTCAAAGCGCGGTGTTGAGTTCCGTCATTTAACACGAAATGCCTTTAGAACGAAAAATGCCTACCCTGCTACGAGCAAGAGGCAAAAAAAAAATATATATAGATTAATTCAATATTAAAAGCCGTGACGTCAGTCAAAGGTATTAAGACTCTATAACTACGCGAGTGCAGTACTTTAGGTCCGTTTATGGATAAATATTTTCTTTGTTATTTATATAAATATCTACTACCTGAAATAACTTAGAGTTACTCGTGATGAAAAAGAGCTATATTCTATTGTAGCCGGCTGTACTACAGGTACAGCTCTTTTTACTATAATTATAAATACTGGTGCGTACTGAATTACGTTCGTGTTGTAATAACTTTAGAGACAACATACATACATTGAAAATTTAAATGTCAGCAAATTTCATAAAATAAGTTGTCAAACTAAATACTTTAAATTGATATAACTTTTTTATTTACGAACCGATTGAAATATAACAAACACTGAATGCTAAGGGAAGCTTGCTAAATTACAATAGTAAAAACTGCATTTAAATAAGTTAAGCCGTTATGAGATTCGCGTGCACAAATGCACACACAAACCATTATTTTGAGTTGTATCACATTGATAAATGCTCCCGGTAATAGATTTTCTCACTTATATTCAATGTACCTATAAACAGCGATCAGTAACAATTTTGAATGAATGAAGAATGAAGAAATGGAATTCTTCGCTCTGGTGTCGAGGCAAAGCGCGGCGTTGAATTCCACCACTCCACAGGCAATGCCTACAGAGTTCAGCGGAAAGTGGGGAACGGAATGTCTTAGCATCGAAGTTTCCTCTGCCAAGCCTGCATTGTGGGGACACAGCGTTTTATAACGAATGCCTACAATCTAAACTACTTGTTTTTACTAACAAACTCTCACTGGCTCAAGTGTCTATCAAAATTCGCGCCAAATCACTAGCGTGTTCATAAATTCTGAACCAAGAGTTTTAGTTAGCGCGAGCGGAATTCTAAAAACAGTTTAATACTTTTTCAATTCTAGTTTTCGCAACTTCACGCCTGCTACATCCTGTGCAAAGTGACGTAACCCAACGCCGCGCTTTATCTCACCAGAGCGGTGAAATAAAAACAATTTAAATGTAATCATTTCCCTAAGTGGGAATTGAATAAACAACCATCCCATTAACAGTCAGACGCTCTCCCGCTGAAATAACATTAGAAAATATTAATTATGTTACCGTTGTTTGGTAGTACTTACAAAGCTTCTTAAATATTATTCTTTAAATAACTTACTAAGTACTAACAATGGATTGCACCGACAGAACGGTGAAGAATGCTGGAATTTGGTATGTGGAATGTTGCTCGTGGACTACAGGAAAGAATTAGGAGAGAATTTATCGAAATTTAAAGGAAACGGGAAAAGACGGGATTTTTCATTTTACGTCTGAAAATTTACGCAAACAGACTAGCGGATGACAACTCGTATCATATATGTAGGAGTATACCGTAAGAGCTTAACGTAAGTCAACTTAAGAGATTGTGGTTCGCCATCGCCGTGAACTATGAGGTGCACCTTATACCAGTACACTTACCGAGCTCTAAAGAGTAATAAGCAATAAATTTAAAGTGCATTATACTTTCATACATTTAGTAAAGCAGATGTATATAATCCAGTTATAAAAAGGCAGATGTTTTTACCTCCACGCTATATATCGCAAAAACTTAACACATTTTCTACTTTCCGCCTAATTTTCGAGACGTTGTATACTGAGTGATAGAACTCAACGGCACGCTTTGTCTTGTTGCTACAGCGTGGAAAAGAAAACAATCCATTCCCCAAGAGGGAATCGAACACACGACTGTCGCGTTTTCAGTAAAGTAACTGAAATATTTAGACATTTTAATTTTCGCTCACTTCTTGTGATGGTATTAGATGAAATTTAAACTGGGATTTCACGTTCTATAGTATACGCGAAGAAAATGTCGGGCTTCGATATAGATATATTTAAAGCTTACACTACGGGTCAACGCTTTGAGTACTATTTCAACTATGAATCAAAAACAAATATATAAGCTAGTATATAGCTATGTATTGGAATACAAACTTCACCATTTTTTCACAGCATTCTAGTCCTTATTGCTCAGTGCTAAGGACTAAAGTGTATAACTTATCACAGTAAACAAGATAATAAAGGCTGAACCTACGGCGGCCGCGCGGCGCCCGACGCTACCTACGCGCGGAGCAAGTGATAGATCACTGCAGAATATATTTGGCAAATATACTTGTAAAGCTTTTTAAGAAATAAGTATTTCAAATTAAAATGACTTTTGTGCCATTTTACTAATAAGAGCTTTTAAGCTTAATTTGAGCATTCAATATTCAGTTGTCAAATCATTTTATGTTCACAGGAAGTGTCCACAGGTTTTGGTCATGCGTCGAATTTCAGACAATATCTTTGACTGAGAATCTGAATTTTTATTTTTGTGTCCCAAAGTCATGACCTGAGACCTCCATATTAATTTCAACTCCACCTCCACCTCCACGTGTACTTGAGAAAAATGGTGTTGACCGACGGACGGACGTAAACACTCTGTCTCTCTGAGTTGGACAACAAAGTGACGCTATGAGGGTTCTATTTTTCTTTTAAAATATTAAATTGTAATAAAATAAATTTTCAAAATTCTTTAAAGCATTTTTTTTTCTCTTTTGGCCTTCGCCACAGTGGCGTCAACAACTACTTCATTAATAAATTATGTAAATTTAAAAAAAAATAGTTTATTGTTCTACTAAAGTCAGTTGTATACAGGATGCTCCACAGTCGCTCTTCTCGTAGTCGTTTGAGTCGCTCGCAGCTCGAGCGCGCCGTGACTACCAAATATTTACGGAGACACGCCCCCGACGAGTGAGTCGATCAACAGATCATATTGAGGAATAAAATTGTAATTTATTATGCAACAAGTTTTTTGTAAATGTCATCCGCAAAACGAAAATGTTGCCGCCGCTTAGGCACAGCGGCGCAGCGTCTTGTTGTAAAAGCCGGTGGTGGTTTACCACGTGACGTAATTAATATTATCATTTCCTCTCTCTGGTATTCAGGTAAAGCGCGGCGTTGAGTTTCACAACTCAACACGTAAATTGCATGGTGCGTCGGGAACAGATTGTCTCAAGTTGTAGGAATATTAAATGTTTCTAGGAAGTTGTTTAGATATATTTATTGCTCTTAGAAGTCGAATCGCTGCTGAGTCATAATATTAATATATTTTATGACAATAGTAAATATGTTCGGATTTGCCATAAATCTACTGTCATTAATGGTAATAATTTTTTTTCTTAAGAAATGTAAAAATGAATGTACTTATATGATGTGTTTGTTGTTTTATTTAAAAAAGATAGAAAAATAACTTCACCCGCCGTCCCGCATCACAGGTAAATTTTTGGTCACAAATTTTAATCTATAGTTGTTTTTAAAAATCTCTACTCTCTACTACTCGTTGGTAACCGCGTAATTTAATTTGGCAAAAGTGAGAACTTACAGTATAAATAAAGGAATAATTATATTTTTTAACAAAAAAATCGACTTCTTCTATTTCATCGCGATCCCATTCCACTCAGAACCTAAACAAACTATGATCAAAATCCTTGAAGTGTTTCCTTTCCATTAAAAAAGAATAATCGAAATTGTTTGACGAGATATTGAGTTATTCGTCCATTTAATGAAAATTTAAGATTTATATGATTTTCTCATGGACAAAATTGTCAGAAAAAGACTAAATTACAATGGGTCCCATTATAAAGTTACACAGGAAGCAGTAGCTTCTAAATAAATAAATAATCATCAAACTCTGTTCACCTAGTCAGGTCTAAGGTAAAAAGCATTAAAAAAATAAATAATACAATCAAATTGATAGCCTTTTACAGCAGTCGGTTCAAAAATCTGAAAAATAGAAATATATAAATATATATTTTATATATTACAGGAAAAAAAATCATTACAAATGTATGTTTATAGATATGTTACAGAATGCGAGAGTATGTCCGCAAACTGAAGTTCTTCAACTTTTATAAGTTGTACTTCCCGTTGACCTACAATCGTGAAATTTATACGGAACCCAATATATTAAATGTAAATTTCAATATATGATATGAAGATTTATAAAATGAACCGAACGTAAATAAAATAAACTTAAAATAACTTAAAATATTAAGTTACTTTAGTTAATTAATTTACTCGCTCTCGTACAGCTAAAGCGCGGCATAGAGTTTCGCTACTCAATATGCATTGTTTTGTAAATTGTAGGAAAAGGCAAGAACTCTACCCACCATGCATGCACTGTTAAAAAAGAAAGCTATAAAATATATAAAATAGAGATATTACTCTCATCTAATATAAACATCGGTAAGTCGCTAAGCTACCACTGGCAGTTATGAACTAAAATATTATCTTTATCGAACGTAAAACAGTTGACGTCCTGATACCGCACGCGCTTCACTTGAGGAAAACACACAAATATTATACGTAATAGTATGTAATAGAATGTAATATAGATAAGTTCGCGATGTTTTGGTACCTGATTTATATCTACGAGTATGTGGAAACAGCTCCACGTTGAATTCCGCATATAGAAGGGAAGTCAGAAGAAACCTAGTGTTCGAACACTCGGTTCTCCAATTTTCGAGACATTGCCTGTTGAATAAAGGAACTCAACGCCGTGCTTTTTTAAGTAATTCATTTTCCCAAGTGGTCGAGTTAGAATCGCTATATCAAATAAGCTTAATAATTATAACGAATAATGATTACTAACTTTAACGTAACTCTTTATGATAAAGAAAAGAACGTTTCCTTCTTTAAAATGTAGGTTAAAAATAAAATTTAAAACTTGTACGGAGATGTCACCAAAAGGCACTACATACTCGACAGCCTTCATTTCGTTTAAGTCGCTTCTCGCTGACAGTTGCAGTAGTTTAAATAAAATAATATACTTTTGAATAATTATGTTATTAAATCGAATGACCTTTAAGTTTTACATACAGACGACTAAACGGCCTTGAACTGTTAGATCGTAATCAAACTTCTTCAGATTGTTGATTTTAGCATTAACATTTTTGGAGATTACTTTGATATTAAAAATATATTGAGGCGTTTTGTCATTGACTGTAAATGCGATGGTCGAGGGTACGACGCATTTTTGATCTGGTAACAAGACGAAGCGCAGCGTTGAGTCCCTCCACCAGAATTCGGGAGAAAGTGAGGAACCGAAAGTGGGGACCGTTCCCGTATCTTAAAACTAAATTCTATCCTGCGGTGTGCAGGTTACAGCGTGAAGGTGATTTTTTTGTTTATAAATTATATTATAATTATTTATATTTAATTTAAATCGACATAAACCTTTATTTTGTAATAAGTAGTTACTTATAGTTTCTGACAAAATTGTGAAGTTTTTGTGGATTTTAACTTTAATTACACTCGAAGGAATGCTGTTGTTTATCATACAGTTGGATAACAATGTGGGAGTCCCTTTATTGCTAGGAGCTTTACGTATAATTTATATAAAATACTCACTTAGCATTAAATTAAAATTGCTAGAAAAGTACAAATAAAAGTACAAGTACAATATAAAACGTATATAACGTTATAAAAACTATCATTAACTATGAGTTATGTGTGACACATGTCACATTCTAAACGGGCCAGATGAGGCCGACCACAGGCGGAGGTACAGAGGGTTACGTCGAAACGATGTTATACAGCCTTCCTCTATAAATTAATAAATATAATATATAACAAATATACATAGTTATGGGTTCGATTCGCACGAGTGCTTTATACATATACGAGTATAAAGCAACAATAGTTTCAGCGGCGTCGAGTTCCGCCACTTACTCGTAACATGCAATGCCTCAGGAATTCGGCGGATGTCTCAATACTTCCCCAGGATAGATTCCCAGGTCCCTAATGCCATATTCAGTGAAGTGATAAAAAGTGTATGCTATAAATGTGTACTCTATTTACTTTATAATTTTGAATTGTTTAGGTAACACGCAGGTAACAGCAGCGTACTCGTACTTTGAACACTCGCCGGGTAGATTTAATTCACTATCTTCTATTTACGAATCGTTTTAAGTTTTCAATCAAGTTGTCACTAACGTAAAGAGCTCAACGACGGGCGAAGGCCGGGGCTGATATTTTAATTAGTTCGTGTTGAAATAAGCTGTTCTGTTTACAAGAAACTACTACACCATATGAACTAGCATACACTTAGAAAAATGCTTTACCATTCAGCAACCTACTATCCTCAAGTATTTTATTTTGAAGTATATAATTTTGAAGTCGGTGTCAAGTAAAACAAATAGGCTTAGTAATTTGATATTGTAGTAATGTTGTTGTAGCTTGACACCGATTTCAAAATTAAAAAATCTTTCTTTAATGTTTTTTTTTTTAACAAAATCAAAGTACTTTTTGCCTTATGATAATTAAATTTATTTTATACTTTTTACTTTGTTTGAAGTCGGTTTGTTTTTTGTAAAAAAATATTTATTTTACGATTTTAAATGATGGGTGGACCTGAAAAGAATGCTTCTCGACCGAGTACGTAGTGGTTGTAATATTACATAGTAGCTTCAATCCTAATTGGGCATATACATAAAAAAATATTCAAGCGAATTGAGAACCTTCTTGAAAGTCGATTGAAAATGAGCACATCCTCTTTTTTAATGTTAGTTAAAAATAAAATGCAACGATTGAAGAATCTTATTTCTGGCGAAAAGTTTTAACAATGTTTTTTCTTAGGCCATCTATGGTCTTCATCATTAGTTCCACGTCATCAAATTGTGATTTCCGAAAGCAAACACACGAGTCTGTACAAAAAATACTCAAATCCTCGTAGTATGCCTATAAAATTTAAAGAGTTCCCTCGATTACTCCAGAATGTCATCAACAGATCTTGACGTGATCACCATGGACCTGTGAGGTATATCCTTTTAAACTAAAAAAGAATTATCCAATAAAAAAATAATCGCTGAACATACATAAAAAAAAGATTCAAGCGAATTGAGAACCTCCTTTTTTTTCTGAAAGTCGGTAAATAAAAGTGACTGTTTATTAGACTAGAGCGGGAAAAAGAATTTAAAACCTTGGCAGAATAAAAACAGTATCAGCTTGGACTATTTGATCGAATACAACGTAGAGCCATTCGAATCATTGGGGACCCAATGATCTGTGAAAGGCTTGACACTTTGGCTTTGCGTCTCCTCGTTGTGCGTTCTCTATCGCATTTATCATGGGGAGTGTTCTGAAGAACTGCTTGACCTGTTACTTGCCCCCGAATTTTCTAACCGCACAGTACGTCATAAGCTTAAATATCATCCACACCACCTGGATACTTGGCAATCCACTGCTGTGCGGTTTCGTAAGAACTTCCTTCCACGCGCCACGGAACTGTGGAATGGCTTACCCGCGGGAGTGTTTCCAGGTCGATATGACATGGGTACCTTAAAAAAGCGCGTCTATCTCCACCTTAACGGCCGGCAACGCACCTGTAGTTCCTCTGGTATTGCACGGGGTCGTGGGCGGCGGTAATCACTTACCATCAGGTGACCCCGAACGCTCGTTTACCTTGTCCTTTTCCATAAAAAAAATAAACATCTGGTAAGTAACCAATTCAGATTTAAAAAATATATAACGGCATTTCGCCGTTATAAGCGGACGATGCACGATTCCCTTTGCTTACTAATATAATATCCCATTCACTTTAGACAAAAAAAATATCACTATTTTCACTAAATCTACTAAAACCTTTAAAAATGTTCCCAAAATTATTCACAATACAATCCGGACGTGGTTCCGTCGCCTCGTTTTTATCTCGAGATAAGTTCAGCCAATTAAGCATTGTGGGGGTGCGTAATGTAACACCTCCCTTGCAGAGGGTGTAAGGCCTCGAACGCCTTCCCTTGGAAATCCTTGTCAAATCTAACCACTTACTTGAAGGCCGATACGAATCAGTGCTACTTTTACTTGTTTCTTAATTCATTTTAGTCCCATTTTTGATAGTGTGTGGAAGATGGCGGAATTTAAAACCTTACTTGTTCTACCACAGCGGGGATAGGAAAACAATCCTATCCTACCAATATTGTAAATGTGAAAATTTATGAGAATGGATGTTTGTTAGACTTTTATTCACAGCTTTGTTTACAAAAACTGCTTAACAGATTTAGATGACCCTATAAAGTAATGTATCTAATTTGGCTATAACAAAACAATGAGATTAAGCAGATGAAACCACGTGTGGGTCGTTAGCTTAGACATAAACACTATTTTATTGTATGGAAATCGAACACACGATTGTGTGACGTTTTAATATTTTTAGTGCAATTTCAGGACTACCCAAAGTCTAGACACGAGCAATAAAAATATGAAAGTAGTTTAGTGTAACAGTACATACTACATATATTATTTTACGACCATTTCTCGTTTTGTTACAAACTGATGGCGTTATGCCAACGACCATGGATTTGGTTCTTGAAGGGTTCAAATATAAGTTTTGTAGAAGGTAGACTATATTACATATACTTGCTTAAATTTTGCTCGTACGTTCCCGTTTTCACGTACTGCGTCACGATCTTCATATTATATCTTTAATATGAACACTGTTACGCAGCACTTGATAACTCGACAGTTGTGAGTTTGGTTCCCACTCGTGGGAATTAATTATTTTCAGCTTAACGCATTTGATCGTATACAACGAGGACCTGTTCGAATCGTTGGGGACCCAATCTGTGAGATCTGTGAAAGGCTTGACTCATTGGCTTTTCGTCGAGATGTTTCCTTGCCGAGCCTCTTCTACTACATTTATCATGGGGAGTGTTCAGGGGATTTTTTTTCCTGTTACCTGCCGCTGAATTTTCTTACCACACAATATGTCACCTGTAGCTCCTTTGATATTACACAGGGTCGTGGGCGGCGGTGATCACTTACCATCAAGTAACCCGTATGCTCGTTTGCCTTTTCCTTTTCGATAAAAAAAATCCTCGTTATAGTACAAGATAAAATGCGGCGTTGAGTTCTGCCTCTCAACACGCAATGTCTCGAAAATTGGGCGATCTATAGGACACAAAATATAACAACCTTCATGTTACCAGTCCTATAGAGCCACGATGGCTTCTGTTAAGTATATTCTCTACAATAAACCATATTTCTCAAGGAAAAACTCATGAAATTTCCCAAATAATTTTCATAATTTTCTCCCTTCCGTTATCAATTTCAAAGAGCTCACTTAGAACACTCGTCTTACAAAAGAAAGATTGATCCGAGCGCGTCTGTCCGCGGCACCGACTGCGGGCTCCTTTGTGCGCTCACACCACCGACGATGTCGAAATGAGAATTTGTATTGCGTGCTATTGAGACTCATTTTGATTTTTATTTATTATAAATACCTCCTACACTTAGGTTGGTTGGTTATACTAGCGTTTATCTGCGGCTTCGTTCGCATGGTTAAGTGAAAAATACTAAGACTTGTGCTGGTGCCTTGTGAGCCGTAGAATACTGTACTGCAGTACTTCTACACACTGTATCCTGCACATAGCAGGGTAGACAGAGGGAACGTTGAAACCTTGTGTTAAGACACTCCACTCCAATAAAGATACTTCCATCCCCCACTTTTCGCCGAATTCTCGAATCATTGCGTGTTGAGTGGCGGAACTCAACGCCGCGCTGCACCTTGTCACCATACCGAGGCAAGCGGGAAAATATTTAAAAAATCATTCTTTCAAGTGGGAATCGAAACCTCAACCGTCGCATTTACAGTAGCACGCTTCGGCCCCTGTGCCACGACGACTTCGGCCATACTATTTATCGAAGTTTTATGTTTGTTGCGTAAACCGGAAAAATAGAGGTGGTTCAAGTAAGGTATTCTTGAAAATATCTAATTTATATGGAAAATAAAAGCGCTTTGTAGCTGTATGCTTTTAGAAAGTAGAATGAGTAAATATTTATATTGGGAAAGAGTAGAGTAATTGTAAGAAAATTCGTGAAATATTCTTAAATTTAATGCCAAAGTTAACGCGATAGATGTGGATTGGACTCTCACTTGGGGAAAGTATTATTTTCATAATAAGTTCTTTGATTTTCACGAGTATTACACATTTTAAATGAAACTATTTTAAACGGATTAATCGCGTATATTTAGTATACGTATAGGATGTTTTTGTATTTCAATAGTATACGAGGCTATTGAAATACAAAAACATCCTAATTTCAATAGAGAGGACGGCTGGAAGCTTTCTAACACCTGGGACCCACTTATAAAATCTTTGAAGTCTCAAACCCACCATACCAGAGGGCAAGATAC
>DWMY01002864.1:0-11030 GCA_018249775.1 Heliconius hecalesia formosus
AAGTTTTAGTAATAAGTAAACATATAAGTATATATGTGGACCAATTTGTATATTCTACTGTTGATATGTGCACTTTAACTATTAAGTACTTCATACAAAATTTGCTATTCTTTGAAGTGAATGCGTAAAGGTATATTATGGACACACAAATATTCGTGTAAAAATCATATTTACAAAGATTTCCATAAAAAAAAACAATTGCCTTATCCTTAAAATGCAATATGCAGATTGTAAGAAAAATTACATTTTCTACAACTCACTCTCAACACCCCATCGCCATGCAATTCGGCATGCAACGCCGCAGGCTCTACTATAGAGAGTGCCGTCTCCTCCTCAAGGCCGAGCACGCATGAGAACAATTCGAGCTCACTGAGTTCACATACCACTGGACGGGCGGCTTCCGCGCCACGATATGTTATTACTGTTGTACTCTGAAAATAAATCCATATTATAATTTATTATGTATGTAATTAAATCTGTCGTGGCACAGGGGTACTAGCGTGCGATTGTAAACGTGACAAATTTTGGGTTCGAATCCCTTTTGAGAAAATGAAATATTTAGTATTTTCATTTCCTCGCTCTGGTAACGAGGCAAAGTGCGGCGTTAAACTCCACCACTTAACAATACCTCCAGAATTCGGTGGAAAGTGTTGAACAGAAATGTGTGAATGGGAACGAGGTGTCTTAACAATAGATTCCCAGTTTCTCTCTGCCTACCCTCCTATGATAGGGGTACAGCGTGCAGCTAATAAGACTAATAAACAGAAATTGAAGTCAAGCAAAATTATCATGCTATTTACACTTTACATAATGAAGACATATCATCATAGTGCAAATGGAATACGTATACGGTATCACTGTAAACCATAAGAAGGAAAGATAAAAAAAAAACCAAATAGAAATAGTGTATTACTAACAGAATAACAAACAAAGTTCAAATAAAAATCAAGTGGGGAACAGAGTGTCTTTACACTAGATTCCTTTTGCCTTCCCTGCTATATACGGTTTTAGAGTGAAGCTGAAAAAACATACCTTAAGAATAACAGCATTAGTATCCCACAGTGAAGCATCCTCTACCAACACTAATTGAGAGTCGGTAATATTCAGTTTAAGTTCCATATGACCGCTGCCATTTTGTGCGCCGCTCTCGCCTTCACCGTCGCTACTGGTGCCGCCCAAACCGACGCTCCAATCTCCATCCACGCTGTCCACTGATATATCCTCTCTAAAAACAAAAAAAAATATTAATTAATAATGGCTTTAAAATGAAGGAAAAACTTTTTATTCTCTGAGTTAAATAAAATATTTATTAATTTAATTATTAATTTACTAACGAAGAGTAATATGAAATAATATATCTTACAGGTGTAGCAAATCAGGGTCAGTAGGGGGCAAAGGAGGCTGCATGATGAACTGATTGGCTGCTTCCCACCAATCCAAGATGGCCATTAATCGCATGTTGTTTATTAAAATTGTATATGCTGAGGAGTCTGGTCTTTTCCTGCGATAAAAAAAAGTATTTTAAAACCGAGTTTTTCAATGTTCCCTATGTTTACACTGCTATATGCGGGATACAGCGCAAGGTAATAAAATCAATTTTTACATAAATCAACAAATTTTACATAAACCTTATAAAAGTACCTGGCGTGAATCTCAGCTTGTACACTGTGCCGATGATCAGGCAACGGCTGCACAATGTGGCTGAACACATTGCCTCGACGATTGGCCGGCTCAGCGGCGTACCGAGTGTCACTTACTAAAATCTCCTGTAATATTTAAGTTACATTTAGCTTAAAGTCAGTTACCAGGCTACCAGTTGCATTATTGCACAAACTAAGACTTATCGTTAGTTTGCTAATAAAATTTCAATAAAAAAAAATATTGTACAAAAATTGGTACATAGTATAGTTTTGTACGTTTCTTTACAATATATTAAAATATTATTGATAAGTCATGCACTATATTCATAAATCATACATTAATTTTAATTACGATATCAAAAGTACTACTCAAGCATATTATAACACAAACATAACACTGTTCACCTGTGAAACAAGATCAATATCCTGCGACTGATCCGAATACGACTCGATAAGCAATCTCGACTTGATAAAGTTAATATTAGCTAGCGGTGGCGCGCCACGGGCTCCTCTGAGTTCCACACAAACATCCTGCAAGTCCAACTGCAAGGACCATGCTATCCATACTGCAGCACCTACGCCAGGTGTAGGAGGGGCCAGTACTGGGGGTTCCAATAATTCAGTGCAGGGCTCCGCCAGGTTGTGAGCGAGAACGCCGTGTACGACGCGGTACTGCGCCGCGTCTAATGACAGCTGCAGCGTCGCCAGACGTCCCTGGACCGTCATCTCCGGTACTGCGCATAACGTACGTATATTAAAACTTAAATGCATAAGAAATTGAGAGCATATATTGAGGCCAATCGAAACCGAAAGTTGAAAAGCAATAGGTTGTGGGTTCAACCCCCACTCGAGGAAATGAAATATTTAATATTTTCATTTCCTAGGTCTAGTAACAAGGCAAAGCCTGGCGTCGAGTTCCACCACTGAACACGTTATGACCCCGGAATTCGACGGAAAGTGAGAAACGGAAATGTCTTAATGAGAACAGAGTGTCTAAACTTTAGATTCCATTCGAAAGTTCCCTCTGCCTACCGTGCTATGTGCTGGGATAAAGCTAAAAAAAGTTGTGCCATTAGAGCTAAAAAAGGGCATGTGTTCCTAAAGATAATAAACGTGCCTTACATGCTGCTTTATTTATATTTTATTTTAATTATTAAGTTGGCTAGTAGCTAATAAATCAACAAAATTTTTACATTGCCGGTTGAAAGCTATAAAATAAACTATAATTTACTCAGCTTAATATTTCATGCCAACAATTTCTGATAAATATTGTAAGTCAATATTATGGCTATAGGGGAACATATATCAATATCACATTACCAAATAACTGAATGATTTTTTTCCCAACATGGATATATATAAAAAACTATAATAAATGAGGCCGTCGTAGCGCAATGACACAACATCTGCTCAACAAGTGTAAGCGCAATGGTTGTTGATTCAATCCTCTTTCGGGAAACTAATTGTTTTTATTTACCCATTTTGGTAGACAATATGTGACATTGAGTTCAAACTATCAACACCTAATATCTCGAAAGTTGGACGTTATGAAGGGAGCAGAGTGCTACCACTAGGTTCCCTCTGTTTATACAAGAAAAAGCGCGAAGCTGTTTTTTATTTTATTTTATAATAATAAATAATAACCATTATGCGTGTCACAACAATTCCTCTCCAATTGCAGTGTAAGTCTGGCAGGCGAGGGCAGTAGGGGCTGTCCTCGACATCGCAGGCGAAGTTCACCGTGGGGGCCGCTTGTAGCACGCGCACATCTTAAGGAGAGCCCCTCGATACTGATTGTGCGTACATCTAGGATCTCACGCTCCACTGTAGAAATAACAACAAGCAATTCCTATGTTCATAATATATAAGCTATATGCTGATGATCCCTTGGATCAGGAATATTTGAGGCAGGTTTCTTGTCCCTTTCTAGTGATTGTCGAGGATGATCACTGTAAGATTTAAGTTTGGTACTATGTTTAGCCCGTTAACCATAATTGTGCAAGTAGATAGCACAACATATCAATAAAGTGTGTTTAAGTTGAATTAGGAAACTGAAGTAGAAAAATAGAAAAGGATGTGAACCTCGTGTAGGATCAGCCATCTTGCTAATCGTATCCGGGTCCCCAGCGCGTCGGAAGCAGTTATCCAGCAGGAGGAGTTGCAGCTCCGCAGCGAGCGCGGCGCGGCTGCGCGCGGACACCGGCACCACGATGACGGGCGCCTCGCAGCGCACGCGCACCCGCATGCGCTGCAGCTGCGACGAGTCGCGCAACTGACTTGTTACCTGGGTGACAAAACATATATTTATTATTATTTATGTTAATCTTGCATAATTTTGTTATAAGATAAATATCGTATATTTATTCGACTTCAAAAGGGTAGATTTGTGCTATTTTAAAGCATATTATTAAAAATATTTATTTAACCTAATTGCCAAATTTTTCTATAAACATTAGAGGAAAACATTTATTTGTATTAATAAAAAGTATTATAGAAAAATAAAAGTACAGACGTACCTTTTGCCTCGCTTGAGCTATAACGCGTCTCAAAAGACTAAAATCCCTTGCAAACGCTTGCAGTTCCAGTACAAAGCGTCGCGTGTGCACGTACGTCACAGGACCCATTTCTAGAGACAAGCTCGTCTCGTAGCCGACTTTGGCTGCATCTGCTGCACTTAATCTATAAGAAAATATATTGTCACATGAAATTTCTTACATAAGCTAATTTAACCAAAATTATTTTATATTGTGCAATTTATAGTGTCCAATAAGTTAAGTGTTTTATAACGATATTTATTTTTTGAATTGGAATTTAAATTATATAGTTAAAAAATATATGAACAACAAAAGTCATGCTCTAATGCAGACATCGCCATACCTCTGATAATGCACATCGAGCGCGTGCGTAGTGCGCATGCGCAACCGTTCCCGCCACAGCACCGCCCGCGGCGCCAAGTCCGCCAGTGCGAGCGCGCCGAGCGTCGCGCGCACGTCCCTCGCGCCCGCGCGCGCCTCGTCCCTCACGCGCACGCGCACGCGCGACACCAGCGCGCGGCACGCGTCGCCCCGCGCGCCCACCACCACTACTGAGAGGGAGCGGACTGACATTTCCATTTCAGTTGCGCCCGCTTCGAGAGTATTCGATGTGTCGGTACTTGGCTTACTTGTGGTGCCTGTTGGTTAAAATATGGCTTTAGTGGTTTATTTGTACATTTTTTTTGTTACGTTTTCAAAATTATATAAGGATTAATCGCAGAAAGTCTATATAATAAACGTATAAGTGCACACAAATGTATTTAAACTTAAAAAGACAAATATACATATATCAGTCATATTTTGTTTAATGTTATTAGAACAAAGTGACTTAAAGCCAGCAAAAATACGACGGAACACCGCCTATTAAAATTGTTATAATATATCAATTCTTACATAGAACTATACAAATACAAATGTAAATGAAATTAATATAATATATAACATTAATAAACTTAGCTCACTTTGATGATGTGCGTCGACTGTCGGTTCTGGTCGATCAGGCTCATCGCCTGCGACACCAAAAAAGTCGAGTACCGCTACCCAGCTGTCAATACTTAAAACTAATTTTAGGCAGTTGAATTCCACCTTCGTCAATTTCGAAACCTTTAAAAAAACATTTTAATAAATTTATTAGACTGAAAAAAAACGTTTAGTTTTGGGAATATCGTAAGGTTTTATAGTTTTTTTTAAAGAAATCAATTTTTTAAAGTCAAAATTAAGTGGGCTATGAAGAGAGGCCGCCGTAACGCAGAGGCACTAGTATGCGATTGTACACCAGCCGGTTGTGGGTTCGATTCGATATTTTCATTTTCTCGCTCTGGTAACGAAACAAAGCGCGACGTAAGTTCCGCCAATCAATACGCAATACCTCCAGAAATCGATGGAAAGTAGGGAACGAAAGTGTCCTAGTGGGAACGGAGTGTCATAACTCTAGGTACTATCTACGTGCAGGATTCAGCGTGAAGCTAGAACAAAAACGTCACTTAATTTATAAATTGTTAAATTGAGAAATATAGTATTTGTATATGTGCACCTTTTCCTGCGTGTCGTGTCCGCGCGTGTGCACCCACACCCACACGAGGTCGTCGCGCGGCGCCGCCTCGCGCTCCGGCGAGCACGGCGGCGTGCTCGGCTCCTGCTTACTTGCGCGAGTCTGGAAACAACACTCATATAAATGGTTTTGCTTACTTTAAAAAAAATGTGAGCTATGTTTCAAACACGCACTAGTCCGTGATCAATTGACAGTCGACAGTACATAACACACGTTGAGAACAGAATATATTGGCTCCCTTCTGCCTACCCCGCATAACTAAGGTACACAATATAACCATAGCTAGTGGTAACAAAATAAGGATGTTTCAATGCAACAGTCTTGATACACAAAAAAATATATATGACGAATCACTATTCAATGTTATTTAATTAGATTTTGATGTAAAAATTACCTCTCTTTCCGGCAATTTATCCAAAACATGAAGCTCAGCCGGCAACGAGGTAGAACGTGGAACAGGCGGTGAGGAAGAAGAGTAATGAGGTAAAGAAGACGAATTAGTCTCAGATGGGAAGTGGGTCACAAAGTCTGGGCAGGATGTAGATACGAAAACAGCTTTGGGCGGCATAGGCGGTGTGTGGGACACCATCAGCATACGGTGACGGGAATCTGGTTCCTTGGTCAGATCTTCCATTGTTATCGAGTGGAGAGATACCTGAATAAATAAATTATGCTATTATCAATCCAACATATCGTAGTTTTAATCGTCGTCGATTAAACAAAAAAGTACAATAAGTCAAGTATTTTTATTGTTTAAATTATTGGATTTTTCCTTCATTTTGAAAAACTACTGTTCCTTGTCTCGAAATTTGCAATACTCGAGTTTAGAATAAGCTTTACTATAAGCGACCATATTTTGTACTAGTTTATATTTATCTTTTCTTTTAAAAAAACGTAGCAGTATATTTTATACCTAAGAACTGACCTGTAAAGTGGACTCGTGCGGGTGCAAATGATCACGACGAAGAGAAAATTCCCGGAAAATTAGAGCTACTAAGCTGCGTTCACCCGCGCCTAAATCTGCTCGAAGTTCCACCGTGAACTTCTCCAATTCAAATGTTACTGTGGATTCGGATGACATAATGTTATCATCAATTTAAAAATATGATTATTATGTTGATATTGCAAATATATGACAAGGTATGTGTAACTGCTGTTACATCCGAGCAAAATCATTGTGAAATAAGGTCATTGTTGTGTCGACCGTACTGTAATAAATAAGTATATAAATGAGAACGTATGGCTTAGTGGTCTGAGCGCCTGGTCGGTTTCCAGGAGGCGCGGGTTCGAGTCCCGCTACGTTCCAATTTTTATACGTTTTGCAAATAAGTATTTTTCTTTCCTAAGTGTGGATTAAAACTTTAAAAATGTTAAAAATAAGTATATAAATTGTTTATGGTAGTGTTAAAATTTTAGTTAAAACTAAAGCTCCGTTCAAGCTAAAGATTAAAAAATGACACCCACCAGTAAGGGGTGTATGAGCGCGTGCTGGTGTCGGCTCGTGTTTGGGCGGCGGTACCGCCAACACTGCGGCACGCAACTGTGGGTCCAGCCGCAACGTTGGTACCGCTGGCTCCACTACGGAGACCGGCTGCATCAGATCAAATATAATAACATACATAATATTATAAGGATAATATGTCGTAGCCTCAAAATTTCGAGAAAACCAAAAAGTTTTTTTATCAATATCTTAAAAGGACCTAATTTTAATCAATATCTTAAATAAAAATATTTTTTATTAACAATTTAAATGCAATTCTTGCAATGACAATTTTTTATTTTTTTAATGTCGTACTAATAGAAAATTGTCTATAAAGCTTAATATTACTATTAATAAAAACCAAAAATACAAATTAACGCAGGTAACTGCGAATATCCAAAAATGTTACTATTTGATAATCCTTGTAATTCTTCGTTAATGAAAGCTAAAACGGCAGCACGTATAGTACGGATAAAAATAATAACATACATCAGGATGGTACGGAGGCGGCGGGGCGTCGGGCTCGTCCGGGGCGGAGTCCCCGAGCCATTGCAGCGTGTCCAGCAACTGCTCGTACTGCTCGCGACTCGCTGTGACATGTAGGCCATCCACAACTTTGCCATCCACTGTACACTATAAGAAAAGAGAATTTTGTTAAAATATCCCATTCACTGTAACGTCGTGCCAGAAAAAATATTAAGATGCGTAATTAAGTTAGTCATCAGAAAATTTTAGTTAACACAATTTTAGTTAATAACTAAAATTTTCTGATGACTATAGTTCTTAAATTATGAAAATGTATTTAAAAATCCATATCAATAGCCCAGCAGACGCCATGACGTCTTACGGTCTTATAAAAAATGTATTTATTGACAATCACACACTCTTCATAGATATATTAGTAAATCTATTTAAAACGCCAACTGACGTCATAGCGGAACCAGATGACATTTACCGTTTCGTCGATTGATTAAAAAAGTTAAAGATATATACTTTTTTATAGTGGTTTATTAATATACTACAAAATGGATATAATTACGCGTTATCTTTACTTTTTACGCATTTACCAACATATAGCAGAGTAGGCAGAGACAACCTAGTCAAGATATTCTATAATTCTATTGTAACCCTAACTGTAAATCGACCCAATAACTGCCTTATTTACAGTTAGACCCTGTTACCGTGGGCCCCACCACATCGGTGTCGGCGAAGGCGACGGTGAGCTGCAGCGCGGTGTCGTGTAGCACGGGCAGGCCGCGCGCCGCGTCGTACACGTCGGCGAGGCACTCCGCGCCCGGGCCCTCGCCTCGCGCGCCCCGCAGCTTGTCGCCCACGTCCAGCTGCAAGTGCATATGTTCCCATCAGCAAAGAGCAAGCAACCAATACAGTAAGTTTAGTATGCTTGGGAATGTTGGAGCAGCATTATTTGGCAGTGATGTTTTTTTAGATTGACGCTGTATCCCACTTACAGCAGGGGATACGTAAACAGAAGGCCCTCCGTCCATCTTTCCACTTAGTTTTGGAGGTATTGCATGTTTAGTCGCGGAACTCACCGACACCAGCGAGATGTCCCGCACGCGCACTGCGTAGAGCGCGCGGTGCGGCGGCGCGGCGCTGTTGCCGAGGCTCATGCGGCCCAGGTGCGCCACCAGCACCTGCGTGCTGCGCGCCGCCCGCGGCACCACCACCACCGGCGACTCCAGCTCCACGCTCACGCTGTTGTATTAACACCGTATCATTAAATTAAAATAATTGTAATAAATTACCTTAAAGAATATAGAGTATAAAAAAAGTAAAATTTAGTTAATTTTATGCAATATAAGTCATTAGCGCAAGATCCCAGGGTCCCCAGAACTACGTCATCTTAACGAAGCTGAAATTTAGAGGATTATTAGTCTAATAATGTAATGTAATGTAATAATGTAAGACGGTATGCGTATCTACTAACTTGAAAGTGGGACCCTTTTATAGATAACGCCAACTAAATGTACATACATCTCTATCTAGGAAGATGATTGAGCCATCGGATTGATTTGGGTGCTTATAAGGGGTCTTGAAATAGACCCATAAATTATATATGTAAATTTGAAGCCTGCTAGTATAAAGTAATTTGCCCTAATTTTAAACAACCTTTAGGACGTCTGGCGCGAGTAAAGGCACACGTAAATGGTCTGGCAAAAATAAATATATATTTTAACATTATTTTTAAAAACATATTTAAATACGAGCATTTGTACTTTCGAAGATTATGTTGCTACCTGAAAATAATTTGCCGTGTATCTCCATCAGGTTCGTCGAGTGAGCAGCCGGCGCTGACCGTCCGTCTGCGCGGCGACACACCTTCAGTCGACTGCGACAGCCGCGGGTTGGAATATAGTGTTTCACTTCTGAAAATTGGCATATAATATAAAAAGATAAGAACTTAGTAACAAAATATGCATATTTAATCATAAAAAATACATCAACGTAATAATAAATAATGACTCGTCCTCGACTCGTATACCTGGGGTGCACCAGTCCGATGGCCATATCGGCGGCGGCAGCGGCGGCGGCGCGTATAGAGCGCGCGAGGTTGGCGAGGTACTGCTGGAACTCCGCCGCCACCTCGCGCAGCTCGCGCAGCAGCGGCGCCGAGTGCGTGTACCACACCGACGCCACGCGCACCGACACCGACACGCACACCTCCCCCGCGCCCTCCGCGTCGCCGCCGTCTGTGCGTGTGCATCGAACAAATTACGTTTCACTTATAGACTAAAAAATCTTGTATTAAGACAATTCGCTGAACACTTTCTATGTAAAAAGTGTTAAACGAAGCCAAAATTTGATACGATGCGTGATCGGTGGCGGAGCTGAATGCAGTAGTTTGTCAAATCAGAGCAAGGTGTGATCTGTATGTGTGTAGCCTTTGTGGTACTTAATTTCATTAATTATGAAGAACTAATAAAATAACTTTAGAACTAAACAGTTGTTTTCCAAAATCCGAACATTACAAGATAATTCAAATATACTTATTCCCACTAATAGGCAATAATTTAATTCTATAATAACACTTAACTAGTTCACATTCACTCACCACTACAATCATCAACTTTGGCCGTGTTCACCGTTCTAGATATGGAGAACCACAGCGCCTTATCCTCGCTGGCGCCGTTGAAAGTGCGGGGCGGCGCCGCCACGAAGGGCGCGGGGGGCGGCGCGGGGGCGGGCGGCGCGCGCCCCGCCGACAGCACGCGCGTGTGCACGCCGGCGCGCTCCGACAGCGACACCACTTGCACGCCGCCTAGAGAACCGCCTACTTCGATACGTTCACCGTCTACGTTGTAAGAACAGAATAAGCTGTACATTCACTGTGGCCGTGTTAAGTGTCGTTTCTATATAAATTGAAAATATATAAAAAGAAATAGCAAGACATATAGTGCTGATAATTTTAATTTTAATTTTATTTCGTAACAACATTTTAATAAATCTATAGAAATTTTGTATCAATAAGTCTTACTCGTAAACAAACTAAAAATGAAAATTTGATTTAATTGATGTGTAGTCTTACTCGTAATCCTATATTGGAGAATTGCTTATATTAATCTTAAGGTTACAAATTATAATTATATATATATATATATATATATATATATATATATATATGGCGAGCACAAAGAAAAACTGTATATGAGAATGCAGCTAGTTACCCAGCGTGGCCTGTATGCGCGCGTCGCCGACGGTGGCAGTGGCGATTTTGCTGGCGTGCAGCAGCAGCAGCACCCCCAGCCGGTGGAAGTCGAAAGTGATCTCCGTGCGAACGCGCTATTAAAACACAATATTGTATC
>DWMY01002865.1:0-11029 GCA_018249775.1 Heliconius hecalesia formosus
CGCGGCGTTGAGTTCTGCCACTCAACACGTAATGCCTCCAGAATTCGGCAGAAAGTGGGGAACGGCGTGTCTTAACACTAGTGTTAACACAGCAGGGTAGGCAGAGGGAACCTAGGTTCCCTCTGCCGAGGCAAAGCGCGGCGTTGAGTTCTGCCACTCAACACGTAATGCCTCCAGAATTCGGCAGAAAGTGGGGAACGGCGTGTCTTAACACTAGTGTTAACACAGCAGGGTAGGCAGAGGGAACCTAGGTTCCCTCTGCCTACCCTGCTGTGTGATACAGCGTGAAGCTAATTTAATTTAATTTAATTTTATATATAATTAATTTCCTTTCCTCGAGTGGGGATCAAACCAACAACAAATCGCGTTTACAGAGACACACTTGTGCCCCTGCGCCACGATTAGCATCAGTGCATAAAGATAATAAAAAAAGATTTGGATATAGATAATAAAAAAACGTAATTAATATTTTCTCTTTTGGAATTTCAACCAACAACCCGTCATTTCATTGACGTCAATGGCGATTAACAATTTTTATTATTTAAATGTTATTGATTGTTGTATTAATACAACAAATTAATTGGCTTAATCTTATTTTTTTACAATTTTTTTTTAAATTAACTAAGAAGAAAAACGCGTCAATTTGATAAAAAAGTGCTATAGAATGAGACGGCCCATCATAGGATGGATTATAATTTTAAAGTAAAAAAACCGGCCAAGGGCGAGCCACAGCTCTTTCATTTGATATCTCACTTGAACTAGCGGCTTTAATATCAAATTTTGCCCCTTTTTAAGTCTATTATTATTTAAGATTTAACCACAAATAGATAGTTTTTATGGATTATACATTTTTGGAAACCCGACGTTTCAAACACTTTGCAATACCTTAATGGACATCCGAATCTTGAGATCCACACGTTGTAAAACTTCCTTGCCACTATTTCGACGGTAGCTTCGGCTACCGGGGCTGCCTCTGGCCACCGAGTAAATCGGTCAATAATTGTAACAATGTATCGATTATTATTAGATATAGGTAAAGGTCCCACAATATCGATATCATGTTCAAACCGTTCACATTCGGGGAACTGCATGAGTGTCGAATTATAGTGACGCGTGGTTTTTGCTTTTTGACAAGATATACATTGTTTTGCCCACGTGCTTGCGTCTTTATTCATTCCAGGCCACTCCTTCGTGTCTTCTCCACACCAAGTGACATTGGCGAAGTGATATGTGCTCTACTGGCACACTCGGATCGCCATAATCAAAGAACCATACCATTCCAGGCCAGAAATAATGACATTAACATCTTCCTCGTTGTTCTGACGCCTGGATGTGTTACGTCATGTAATGTACTGAATATTTCATTTCGTATGGTCGAATTACATTTGTTGACACTTCGCAGTATATTTTTTTGTTGCATGGTAAGGTGATTTTTTTCCATTTTAGCTTATCATTTTGTAAAAGGTTTTTCAATTCTGGGTCAGTTCTTTCTTGAATCGCAATATCGCTCCACTCTATTTTACTTGGACGATCAATCTGCGATATGCGGGATAATGCGTCAGCTACTGCATTTTCCGCTCCGGAGACGTGTCGAATTTCGGATGTAAATTGAGATATATAGTCCAATTGTCTTAGTCGTCTCGGTGATATTTTTTCTTATGAAACAGATTGTTTTTGTTTAAACATGTAAGTTAATGGCTTGTGATCTGTATACACAATAATTTCATTACCTTCACTTTTGGAATTTTGGAAGTGACATGCCAACAGCTCTCTGTCGTAGGTGCTGTATGCTTGTTGAGCTTGAGCTATCTCAAGCTCAACAAGCATACAGCACCAAGCTCTATAGCTTTGGCGAAAAAGCAATAGGTTTCCATTCGTTATTATTTAGTTGTAGGACGACTCCTACGCATGTTTGAGATGCGTCTGTCATTATTGACAGCGGTGCGTGTGGAGAGGGTGGAATCAGTGCCATTGCTCTTTTTAAGCTATTCTTGCACTGATTGGCGTTTTGTAACCGAGGAAATCAAATTCAGACTGGCCATATATGCATTTCTCTGTATTTATAGTAATACCATGCTTACTTAAGGGGCAAAATACTTCTTCAATGTGTTCTCGGTGAAGATTTTCAGACTCAGACGCAATTAAAATGTCATCGATAACACAAAATACATAGTCGAGGCCATGCATTATGTCGTTCATGAAATGCATAAATGTTTGGCCGGCATTAGGTAGTCAAAAGGGCATACGTGGAAACTCAAAAAGGCCAAACAAATGGAGTAATTACAGCTGTTTTTTCAACATCTTCGACTGGTATTTGATTATATGCTCGTTTCAGATCTATTCGCGAAAATATTGTCTTCTTAGGCAGGAGATATGTGAAATCAAACAAACGTGGAATAGGATATCGATCGGGCTTAGTAATAGCGTTTAGTTTCCGGTAGTCACCACATAGTCTAATTCCTCCTTCTTTTTTCTTCGTGACGTGAATAGGGCTGGCCCATGCGCTTTTGGAAGGCCTGCATATGCCCATACTTAACATGTGTTCGATTTCTTTCTTAACGAGTTTAAACTTCTCTGCTGACAACGGCCGACATTTCGAAATGACTGGATGACCTTGAGTAATTATTTGATGTCGACCTCGTGCTTGGGAGTCTCTTTTGCGCAAAACGGTCTGGTTATGTCTGGATATTTTTGCAATAAATCTGCGAATGGCGCTTCGACATTGATTATTGTAATTGAAAGTGCTTTAGAATTAATTAACGAAAATTCATCTGTATTGTCTTCGTAATCCCAGATCTAATATAAGTGTTTTCTCGCCGTACGTCTTGATTTCGCTCCCGTTGGGCGCATATAATTTATATTGATTGGATATTGAGGCTTTATTTGTTCTAGGAATTACGGATATGTTCGCTCCCGTATCTATTAAAAAACGATATCGACTTTTGCGGTCAATAACGCAAAGACGGCTAGCATTGAAAAATAGCATTGACGTCCGTCAACACTACTGCTAGTTTTTTTGAAGAGGTTTCCAGGAGCAGGGTGGTTCAGATTTACGGACAAATCCTTTAAATTTAAAATGATATTAACATAGATTATGTTGCCTGCCTCGTGGATCTCGTCTTGATCTTGAACTGTTTCTATATCTTTTATATGGTTTGTGTTGACGCCCCCGAAATTTGAATGAACTTTTTTATTTTTGCGATTTCAATAGATAATTTATTGATTTGTGACAATAATTCATTATTAATGAAATCTGCTGATGAGGCGTCGTCCTGTGATACTTCGTTAATTTTCATATTATTTTATCAGCCATAACGGCTAAATTATCGAGCTTTTGATCTTGATTACAATAAGGATTGCTCTTATAGAGCTTGGTAATCGTTGACGCCATAAACTGTGTAACGTTGAGTCAGCGACATTTGCATTCCTTGCTAATTCCGACATTTTCCGTAGTAGTTGTGACGGCTTTTGATCGCCTAAATCCATCTCGCTGATTAACTTTTGAAAGTGACGCTCAGCGGATTCTTCATAAAATGACAATAACCTTTGCTTTATTATGTCATACTTATGTTCGGATGGTGGATTCAGTAATAGATCACCAACCTGTTGAATAGATTCACTACTTAGTTTCGAGATGAGTAAGTCTCGGGCTGGGGGAATTAACTTGTTGCAGTAGCGGAGCGTCAGGCACCAGCGGCATCTTGATTTCTCTTGTTAACTTGCCGAAAATCTCAATATATAGGACTTGGTAATTTGTGGCCTCTTGAAATCCTAACCGGTGAGACCCGCTTGTGGGAGGCCGATTAGAATGTGCACCAATCCACCAATCCAATAGAGATGTGCGTCGGAAAGTAGTTGAGCTCGTCAGACTGACGTCGGGGTTACCAATGTGGGCTATGGCAGCGTGACAATGTTAATGAATGATACGAGACTTAATATTGAACTCCTTTATTATGTATTAACTTTTGATGTTTATACGCTACAAAACAATAGTGGAAAAAAAAAATCACAATTTCATTCGTAGCGAGTAAATTTAGGTTGCTGATATAGCATGTTTACAAATGTTGTTTATGAACAATATTAAGTATTGTGCAATACACCTAGAAGTGGGTCCCAGTTGGTAGAAAATATCCAGCCATCGTGCCTGTTTGAAAATTAGAATGTTACACTACATTAGGTTTGATAATCCCCAAATCTTCACTAAGGAAAACACATACATTCTTAGAATGATCCGCGAGGCAGTTAAAATACAAAAACATCAGACATTGCGTGTTGAGTTGAGTGGCGGAATTCAATATCGGTTATAGCATTTTTATAACTGTGTTTTCCAAACAAAATTGTGACGTTTTTTATCCCTAACCTTTACAGTAAAGGAATTATGGGGGTAATATAAATTTTAAGGGTTGCAACTCCTAACGGTAAAATTAATTTTCTTGATAACTATCAAATATATATTCCTGAAATTTAAAATGATTATTAAAACTTATAAGCCAGTGCAGTTTTCAAGATACTTTTTTTTCTTTTGTTTTTAGTAATAGCATGGGGAGATTGTTACGATCCACCTGTCCTCGTGTATCACGGTACCTGCGATACGGCGGTCTCATTCCGACCTTTGATCAAACTGCTGCCGAGGAAGTTTTATTATATTGGTGAGTATAGATATTTTTTAATTACTTAACTCTAATTAAATTTGCTTTTAAGAAATTACTTATATAGAATATGACATTGTGATGTATATCTCTGTTCTCCGATTCTAAGCTTTATCTAAAATATATATATATATATATATATATATATATATATATATATATATATATATATATATATATATATATATATATATATATATATATATATATATATATATATATATCATCAACTTCACGCTGTATCCCACACACAGCAGGATATGCACTTGTGTTCCTCACTTTCTGCTGAATTCTAGAGTCATTGCCGCTGAGTGGCGGAACTCAATGCCGCGCATTGCCTCTACACCAGAGAGAAGAAATAGAAATATTAATTTCAATAAATATTTCAATTCCTCGAGTGGGAATATTTTTCCATCTTAAGTTTAGAATAAAACATAATCATACTTAAAAATATTTTATTATCTGTCTAAACATTTAGGCATTACGTATTTTGCATACAATTACCAATAGGTTACTATGTGGTGTAGATAAGCAAAACATTTATAGCATTTACGAAAGTACTCATATCATTATTTTATAATATTGTAAAAATGTTTGCACAATAAAGATAGCAACAATATTAAAATTCGTAGGATGATTTAAACGTTTGCGGCGTTAAGTTTCGCCGTTTCTTTTATAAGAAGAAGCTTAAACTCTGTAGTCTTTTTAGTTATACTCGTAAATTAAATAAGCTTCACACTGTATCCCGCACACAGTAGGATAGGTAAAGAAGAAAATAGATAAGTAAGAAGTATTTCGACGATCTATTCTCCACTTTTTCCAATTCTAAATACAAGATATTGAGTGGGTAAAGTCAACGCCGCGTTCTGTCTTAACAAGTGCGAAATTAAAAAAAATGTGTAGTCATCAGTAGCTGTGCAACGATGATCTATAGAAATAATTTTTAACACGTTCAAGCTTCAAGAAACTGAATTTGACTCAGTTGCAATAACTCTATGTAGTTTAGATGACATTACAAAAATATAGTAATCAAAGAGAACCTATTTTTCCCCACTACTAAGGGTTATGATTTTCGCACGTATCTTGTAACATATGTATGTATGTATGTAATATTCTTTATTACCTCATATCTCCAGAACCGCTGAGGTCCCGACTGTTAATCCTAATAAACTATTGGGCTTGTTTATTTTTTTTATTTTTCTGCAGTCGGGGTTTTTGTTTTTACAAATATTTTTTTATTAAGACACTCGATTCCTTACTTTCTGCAGACTTTTTGAGACATTGCGTGGCGTGTTAAATGGCGGAATTCAATGACGGCAGAGCAAGGAAATGAAGATATTAAATAATTCATTACCCCGAATTCGAATCGTACCCACAGCCTGAACTGAACTTACGCGCCACGCCACGGCGCCACGACGGCCTCAATAGTGTTATTCTTTAATTTATATATTATGTTTTTATTCCAGGCGTAGATTTACCAGGAAACGGTAAATCAGATCCAATGCCGCCAGGTCTAATGATAAGCACATACGATCTAGTATACAGTTTACAAGTTGTGGTGAAACATTTTAGATGGGACTCTTTCGTTTTTATAGGACATTCTCTGGGATGTACTTTGGGTAAGTGTTTTTTTTTATGATTTATAGGTTATTTTTTCGTTTATTTTGCTTACGATTTAGGCTTAAGTTTAGGAATACATCAAGTATGCATTCTGTTTCACTTTTGAGAAAAAAACATTCTGATATAAAGTGTATGATTATTTTGAGACATTACATGGCCGTAACTCAACGTCACGCTTTGTAGAACAAGTCAAGATTTTTTAACCTAACGCTGTATCACGCATATAGCATGGTAGGCAGAAGGAACCTAGTGTTAAGACAATGCGTTCCCCACACATCGCCTAATTTTCAAGATATTGCGAGTTGAGTGGCGGTACTAAACGCCGCGCTTTGTCTAGATACCAGAGCGAAGAAATGAATATAACTTATTCCCACAATTGAGAATTTGTCGAATTTGTTTACTTCAAATTGAAGTCTTCCATGTATATTCATTTTTAAATTTCAGGCACGACTGGCCTCAGGTTGAGGCAGGTCGTGGCGCAGGTTCACAGAGTGTGATTGTAAAATCGACTGGTTGTGGGTTCGATTCGACTCGACATTTATATTTTCATTACATTTATATTTTCATTTCTTCACTCTGAAGGAAAGTGGGGAACGGTGTCTTAACACTAGGTTCCCTCTGCCTACCGTGCTGTGTGTGGGATAGAGCGTGAAGCTGATTTGACTTTTAAATTTCAGGTAAATTCTATGATTTATCGTATCCAGGCAAAATAAGTAAATCGATTGAATTGGATCCATTGCCTTATAATGTAACTGTTCCTGCGGACAATTTTGCTAAATGGTATGAGATTTTATTTACACTAGGGAACCAATTGACGAGTACATACGATAAGCGTTTCCATAGCAACGTGTATGTCAATTTATACAAAAGTATTGTCATACATACTCTAGTGTGTGTTATATTTATTTTATCACTTTATAAACTATTTTTTTATGAGTTATTTAAAAAAAACAGTAGCATTTACTTGCACTCCTCTGTATAAATTAAATGTTTAACTGTGTCAAATTTCACACTCCTCCGCATAATTTTCCTAAAAAGCGTACAATGTTTTCACTTCACGTATTAATATACACAAAAAAATCCAATTAGGTCGAAGCGAAGCGCGAAGTTAAGTTCCGCCACTCAAAAGACAGTTCCGCAATGCCTCCATAATATCCCGCACATGCCAGGATAGGCAGTCTTAAAACAATTCAGTTTCCTACATGCCGCCGTTTAACGTGTTGAGTGGCGGTCAATGTCGCGCTTTGCCGTGATAGCAGAGCGAGGAAATAAAAATATTTATTTAATATATTTATTACAAACATTCATTCCCCTAAGTGAGAATCGAACCCACAACGGTTGCGTTTACTATCGCACGCTTGTGTCCCTGCGCCACGACGGGCTCAAATATTAAACAAATATTAAATATAATTATTCCTATTATTGGAAATCTATCCCGTTTTTTTATTGTATTATGAATCATTTTTTTATTTCGCAGGTACAAAGTGTGCTTCATAGATTATTTTGATAATTATGAAAAGTTTAATTCTAATCAAAAACCGAAGATCACTAGGGAAGAGGTAAAGATTTCGTTTACAATGCCCCTGCGCCTCAAACGGCATCTCAAATTCATTAAGAAATATAAAAATCGTTCATATTTTTTACGTACTTGGCCTTTTTTATACAATTTATTTAAATTATGTAATTTGTTATTTTATAGGCAATATCAAAAATTGTATATCGGCGTGGTATCAGCAGAGATGTTGCAGAAACAATAATGGAAAGAATGAGTGAACCTTTTAGTGATGGATTAGTGAGGTATGTGTCTCTTTATGGTTCCTTTCCTCAAAAGGAAAAAATGGAACCTTTATCTCACTATGATGTCCGTGTGTTTTATCTCGATATCGCGTTTAAAAAATTAATATCAAATATTCAGATCTAAAGGATAGGATAGGATTTCTTATAGTATAGAACCAATCAAGCGTCTAAGTCAACTCAATTAAATATATGAGCATTTATGCATCGTTTTTGTTGTATTTTGTATGAAATTCATCAAAACCTATATGGAAGGTACTTCCCGTGAACCTTCCAGTTTTGATACTTGGTACGAAGTGAGAATTTAAAATACAAATAAAGAAAAAACGTCTGAAAAGTGAAAATGAATGCATACTTAAGTGTATACTCCAAAGTGCCAACTTAAATTTGATCTGACAACCTGACTGGTTTTTTTTGTTTCCTATAAAGGAGAAGCAAAGAATAAAGTGTCTGAATTCTTAACATTCTGTGGGAGAAAGGCGTAAAAAATTAAGAATATGAAAATTTAATAATTTCAAGTTTTTGGTTTGAATAATAATAAGGTTTAGTAAAATTATATTTTTTTATGTTTATAACGTCGTGTCGCAGTGGGAGTGTCTGACTGTAGCGATAGGTTTGGGTTCGATTTTCCCACAATTGAGTTTGAAGAAAACGCTTACCATAGTTGAGTAGATGAAAATTATTATTTTGAATAGAAAGCTCAGGAAATCGACGTAATATAAATCAAAAATGTTAATCAAAATCGGAATTTCTACCACTCCGGTATATAATAAATAATAATAATAATAGTATACTATTCTATAAGTGTTTTTTATAATAAAAAAATATATTTCTTTCCAGGTTCACATACGATGACAGATATCAAAAAATAACATTTCCGCCATTTTCAGCAAATTACAAGAAAACATTATTCATGTCGCTTAAAACGCCTACTTTGACTATAATCGCGAGTGAATCTAGAAAATCTAAGAAATATGATGCATGTGATTATTTGTTAAGCGAAAATCCCGCTTATCCCAATTATAGAGTTAGAGAAGTTGAAGGGAATCACGATTTACATATAATACATCCGGATAGAATCGCCTCTTATGTCGCTCAGTTTTTGCTTAACGGTGTAAGCGGTTTGGATAATAAAGCGAAATTATAGAAAAAAATATGTTATATGTTAAAAAAATTATATATTTATGTTTAGAGTGAAAATTTGGATTATTTTTACATTTTTTTTATCTCTATGTGACCTTATTTATTTTATAATAAGGATGGTGATGGAAGTTTTAGGGAACTACGATTTGCTTATGATGAATCCGAACAGAATCGCTTTTTATGTCGCTCAGTTTCTGTTAAACGGCTTGAGCTGATTTAATAATAAATCGAGAATTTTAATACAAAAATAAAATTTGTATTTTTAGAGTTATTGAATGAAAATTTATTTTGTTTAATTTAAAGAACAGTAAAATAAAGTGGCCTTACTGAACTTAATAATAACAGGGTGATGGAAGTTTTAAGAAACAAAGATTTACTTATAATAATCTTATTCTTATGTCGCTCAGATTTTTCAATTCAAATTCAAAAATCTTTTTGAGTTTAATTTTATTTCTTGGAATTCTTTATTACTCTACTCTACTTCTTTATTATTCAAAGGACTTGGTGTTATAGTAAATTGGTTTTTTAATTTTATTTTGTTATTTTTATATTTTTTGTAGCTTTTATATATATATTTTAAATAATAAAAGATTTTATCATTAATTTTATATACGTATAATTAACAAATATGCCTACGCCTGTTTTTTTTCCTTTTCTTTTTTAACTTCTAAAAAAAATATTTGTATAGGTATTGCATTAGTTTATATAAAGTATGTTTAATACAATCCATCCTGGTCTTATATTTTATTAGGAACCACAATATAAGCATATTGTGGTAGTTATTGAGGCCAGTAGTGGCGCAGGGATACAAGAGTGTGACTGTAAACGCCACAGGTTTTGGGTTCGATTCCCACTCGATGAAATTAAATATTTAATATTTTCATATCTTCGCCCTGGTGTCGAGCCTCCAGAATTCGGTGAAAAATGAGAAACAGCGATCTTAACAATAGGCTCCCTCTGCCTACCCTTGCTGCATGCGGGATACAGCTTAAATCTGAATAAAAAAGTAAAATATTTATGGATATATTTTTACTTTGATGTATTAGTGAAATATTTGTAATCTTTAAATACAATATAAAATGAATTGTAAAATAATTTTAATTTATTTAGCTCTTAAATTGACAAAGTTTTTTATAAATCAAAATTAGAAGAAAAAAAACTATCTTTTTGTCTTTTAATTTTGTATTAATATGAAAAATGTATCTACAGGATAGAATTGTTTAATTTTTTCTTTAATTGTATTAATTTTTTACATGTTCTGTACCCAAGATGAAAGTGACTTGGTTCAAAAATTAGTAAATTATAGAAAATTACTGTAGCATTTTTAATGGGCCTTTTTGTTTTTAAATCAGCTTCACGCTGTATCCCGCACACAGCAGGGTAGGCAGAGGGAACCAGTGTTCTGGAGGCATTGTGTGCGGAGTGGCGGAACTCGACGAGTACACTAGAGCAAAGAAATGTAAATATAAATGTAAGTAAATATTTTATCTCTTCGAGTGGGGATCGAACCCACAACCAGTAAAGATATCATATTAAAAACCAAAAAGGATTGATTTATAATTCAATGTATAATGAAAGTATAATCAGTCATTTAGGGGAAACTATAGCCATTTATAACAGGTTGACGAAAAAGTAATGTAATATGACACATTGCACAATTTAATGCAATAAATTAATTGCAAATATATTATAACGTAAAAAGTAGATATTGAAACACTTATTCACTTCCAATAGCTATATTTCTTACAATAATGTTAATTACAATCTACTATACTCCGCACTCCAACCCAAAACATTTTCCCGCCCAAATTTTATATAAGTCT
>DWMY01002866.1:0-11027 GCA_018249775.1 Heliconius hecalesia formosus
TATAACCAGGCCGATATTCGTAATGGTTTATTACGCTATTTTTAGTGAGTTTAAACCGGTACATTTATATGAGATGGTTTATCCTAGTCCCATAGAAGAATTGAAGGACACATTCAGTGTATACTGCATTTTATATGTTATATTTATTCTTTTTACTTGCTGCACTATGTTTACGTTGCTTGGATTCCAACCGCTAGGCCCTATATTTATGGTGCACGCATGTGGTCAACTGGAGGTTGCAAGAACAAGAATCATGAAAATATTTCAGGACGATAATTCCGTGGAGGAAATGATCGTAAAATTGAAACATATCGCAGGATCGTTGAAAAATATTCACAGGTATTGTATTTGTAATTATTGTTGTCGTCTTATTACATACAAATATTATTTTTTATATTCTATTTTTTATATTTCGATAATTGAAATATGTTTTCTACAGGTTTATAGATAAAATTCAAACATGTTTCAAGATATTTTATGAATTGATTTTGAAAACGACGATTCTAGTACTCCCCATTGTTATCTTCCAAATACTTGGGGTATGTATTAAAGTTATAGAGAGAAAAGGATTCTTAATTTATGAAAAGGATAAATCAATATTTTTTTCTTGTAATAAAAAGCTCGGTTAATAATTACAGAGGCACAAAGTGTGACTGCAAAATTGATTGATTGTGAGTTTGATCCCCACTCGAGGACATGAAATATTTATTTAAATTTATATTTTCAAGAGAAAGCACGGTGTATTGTGTGGTGGAACTCATTCCGACACTCAACACGCAATGTCTCCAGATTTCGGCGGAAAGTGGGGAAAGGAGTGTCTTCTCACTAGCTTCCCTCTGCCCACTCTGCTTACATTGTTAATGTGCAATTTTATAAAATTAAAAAATATAATTTAATAAATAATCATCGTTAAAATCAAAGTTAGTTAACAAATAAGATCTATTGACAACGTTCAATAATATTATTTACATCCCTAAATCAATATTTTTTTTACTAAATATATTAAGCTAAATATATAACCTTTTTTAGATTTGTTTACCTTTTACCTAATATGGCTTCGTGAATAGGGTATAGTTCAATTTGTTTTGTTTATTTCATTTGGCAATTATTAGTTAAAGGAAAGCTTATAATTCTAACTTAACAGTAAAGTGATAAAAAACCAAATAAATAATTCTGTTACTCTCAAAATAAATTTAATGTTTCAGTCTTTCACTAATGGTGATTTAAAAATAGAATTTCTATCTATTATTATTGGAGCAATAACTATGAGTAGCGTTCCATGTTACTATAGTGGCATGCTTATGGAATCGGTAAGTAGATTTTTTTTGTAGTTACTTGAGTTGGAAGTTATAAGTAAAATCTCATTAGCACAATTTATTCAGAGACCAAGAAAATAAAGAGAACGGAAATATTAAATATTTCATTTCCTCGAGTAGGCATCGAACCCACAACCAGTCGAGTCTACAGTCACACTTTTTGGCTCTGCGCCACGACTTATTTCTTGATTATGTCTGTCATCAAATACTATTATTTAAGATGAATCATTATGGTTTCCGAGACCAGATTCGGCACGAGGCCTCGTTGCTTCTTATCTTAATTAAAAACTTCAAAAAGTTAAGATACCTACATAGCATTTTCTGGATTGCTTTTTACAAAGAATGGTGGCGTCCCGAAAGGATATATTCTTGCTCTTTTTTATTATTTATGTATAATACTGTTTACCTTTGTTACTTTATATTGCTGTTAATAGTTAAAATATTGATAACGATGTTATTAAAAGTTTTAATTATACTCCGAGTGATTACAAAAATTGGCACACATATAGATCATTGTTTTGTTCCATTCTCTAACATGAAATGGAGCAAAATTTAGTATTAAAGCCGCTATTCAAGTGAGGTATCAGATGAAAGGGCTAGGTGTGCATATTCCAATATAGCACCGCAAAATTAAGTTTGTTGTTGTTTGTTGTTTATAAGCTGTATTTCCCGTTGATATACAATGCAGAAATTGATACGGAACCCTCAGTATGCGAGCTTGGCTCGCACTTGACCGGTTATTTTTATGGTCGGTGAAGTCGAGAAAGGTACACAATTGAACATTGAATTTGCCTTCAATTTCACATTTATGTTTTTGGTAGAATATCTGTTAAGTAAGTGTTATTTTTACTAACATATTTAAATTTGATGTTTCCTTTCCGTTGAAACGAGACGTGCGTTAGAATTTGTTTAAATCTTGTCGTGAATTTATTACTAAATCATAATATATATAAAATATTTGTTTAATAGGGAGAAAATCTAAGGCTCGCTGTATACTCGTGTAGCTGGGAGAATCGGTGGGATCGTACATCACGTACGCTTATTTTATTGTTACTGTTACGAACTACGCCACCTGTTACCATCCGGACCATGTTCTGTCGTCTAAGTCTGGATGCACTTGCTGATGTAAGATTGCTTGTTGTGTTCTAAAATTACACCGTCACTATTCAAAAAAATATATTAAGAAAATACTGCGTATTTCTAAACAATTTGAACTAAGGTTTAATGGTTACAATGAGCAACTTTGTATAAAATAATTTATTATATTTGTACACAAGGAAACACTTTATTTTCTTTATTCTCGGTATTGGCATAAAAAACACAGTTTTACGCAGAAATATTTTTATTTTTCAATGTATACTCGTATAATAGTCCCCCATAACCTCAACACATTTGTTACATCGTCATATTAACTTGTTGATTCTCTGTAAAAAATATTTGTCATCCTTGCTTGAATAATGCACATTTATTGCCGCTATGAAGTACTTCAACATCGACAAATGGTTTCCCATGGAGATCTTACTACCTATATACCCACAGAACATGAGTGTCATTATCGAAATATTTAAGAATGTACTAAATAAATCATATCGATACCGAGATTACATTGATACTCGTACATTCTTTTATTTGATTTTTTGTAAAGTATATTTTTAACACGTAAATTATCCATATGATAAAAAATGTACCTATCCATTTATAGACAGTACTTTAGATTAAATGCATTTCTGGTATTTACCAGAAATGCATACGCACAAATATTAAAATATAATTGCACAAAACACCTTTATTCTATTTATGACCTTTGATTTTAGTTAGCATTTAAAATAATATGATTAATATGATCAGTCGATTCTATGTATGTCAGAATTTCTGCTATAGCTATTAGCTCAGCGTCCATCTACACATTGGAGTACTACGTTTTAAAATGTTTTAGTGCTTCTTCTATGAACTTGCGATAACCCACCCAATGAGGTTTTTCTAAATTTCTCTTTTTTAATATTTTGGGAGAAAAATTGACGTCGTTATTAACTAATTTAAATCGAGTTGGTTGGAGTCAAAATTATGAAATTATTATCTACAATAGAACCCTCTTTGATTTATTTTGTTTGACCAAATAGAATGATGAGCATTATAACGAGTCCCAATCACACAGTTTGAATATTTGGTGGACAGAAATTAAATCTTGAATAATATTACAATTAACACATCAAACGGAGTGTCTTAACACTAGGTTCCCTCTGCCTACCCTGCTGTGTGCGGGATACAGTGTGAAGCTGAAAAAAAACACATCGAAATGAGGTAGCCTCACAATTTTTATGTTACCTCCGTACTTCAGACATATAGGCAATTTAAATGGACACATTTTGTTAGAATATCCATCTCCAACAACTTCGAACACTGAGTAACTTGCAAAACGAACAGTTTTACCACTATTCTCATATCGCAAAGGAATACATATGATGGCAAAGATGATCCTTCAAATCCTACTCGCCAGGTCTCACTATTCGTTCAACTCTGTCCTTACTCTCAACTCAACAATAACTCTGCTTACATTCCAATTTTTTTGTTCATTAAATAATTTCGCAGGTGCAAACTGCTAACGTAATATACTTTTACACGTAGTACATATTTCTGGGATTCCTCTAACTTCTCTTAATCTCTCTTTTCTTCTCTCGACTAAATTTCATTCGTCCTCCCTTTCCCGCACTCTCGTTGTTGCACGTATGCCTTACGTCGATAATTCTTCTTCAAACAATTGTGTTAAATGCGTCATATCTTCTTCTAAATTATTACCAATTTCATTGCTATTTATCTGTATTCATTACACATTAAAGATCGAATAGATTAGCAAAATAATACAAAAAACCGACCGACGACGCAAGTAAACAACCGGTTACGATGACACTTAGTTGAAGTCAGTTAGTGATTGCAAAAAATACATCATAGCAATATTGCTTTGACACTGAAAAATATTTAATTAAAAATGTTAATTTGTTATACTTAACTAACGGTAATGTACCAATGAAAAGAGGGATCGTTCGTGGTCAGCGCCTCCATTGCACATGATTGCGATTGCATTAGATGCACTTCATGCTTCTACTACGCCGTTCTAAATACTGGAGTGCTTTTTTTTCAACTTCACGGTGTATCCCGCATGTAGCAGGGTACATGTAGGGAACCTAGTGTTAAGAGACTCCGTACTCCACTTCCCACTGAATTTACGAGGAGTTCTGTATTTAATGGTGGAATTTAACGCCGCAATTTCGCCTAGACAAAAAGGATTGCTGGAGTGAATCTTATTAATTTTATAAATACTGAAACTTGGAAAAATACTGAACGAATATAGATAGAACTTTATAGTAATATAGTTTATACATCAAATCATAAAATCGTAATTATTTCAAAATGACATTTACATACTATTTATTTTACTCGAGAATCCAATAAAAAAATCCATTTTGTTTAAGGATTTACCAAATTGAATAAATGAAATTCAGTATTTAACTTTGGATGGAAACAGTGTTATTACAATATTATTTTATTTTTATTACATATTTCAGGTATTTCGTCAAGCCTATACTATATTCAATTTATTAAATGCAGCCTACAAGTAATTCTAGTGATGTTATCATATATAATAAAAATGTATTATCTAATGTTCATTAAACAGAAAATAAATTTGTTTTTACTTTACCACCTCTTATTATCGTATTATTAAAACATGAAGGGTAGAAAAAAATAATAATTAAAGAAAGGTTAATTTGAAATTTTAGAAATAAATTGAGAAGTAATATGTTAAAAGTGAATAAACTATACTACTAACTATAGCATACTTATACATAAACATTCTTTAGTTAAACAAAAAAGTTTGAAAAAAACACATTACAAGCAAATATGAAAGAGTTAAAATTATAGAAATACATAATATTCACTTGAAATAAATATTGCGTATTGGTAATGCAATGTAAGACTGAATAACAAAAATATGTCTAACAATTCAGGTGATAAATTAATGTATAAAAGATCAATATGGATGATGATTCTTTTGTGTTTATAATTGAAAGTTACTATCTTTTTTTACAATTTATAGCATTTTACGTACAAAATGTTTTTTGAATTTAAAAATGTAAGTCAATATTTAATAGTATAATAAATAAATTATAACATATTTTTATTATTTTTATTTAAGATTAATCCTCAAATACTTCAAACAAAATTTAAAGATAGCTTTTTTTTTATTAAATTTAAATGTAAAACATGTTGCCAACTTGTAAATAGTTGCAGATATTTAAATAGCCTTTTGAGCAATAATTGTGTAAGCAAGTTACGATTAAGGATTAGGATTATAAATAAAACCAACGGACTAAAAAGTTAATAGAAAGTTTTTTTTTGAACCCGTTTCGTTGAAAATTCATTGCACAACAGTCATTGCCGACAAGTAAGAATCTAATAAAGATTTTCTAAGTTTAGAAATTTAAAAAATATATTAATATCTAGAAGAAATTGGTAATATAACTTTATGTATTTATTTATAGAAAAGATACATAATGTTCAATACTAAAACGTCTCAAGTTTTTAAATAGACTAGTCGATATTTACATCGTAGTCCATCGCAAACACATAATTCTAGCGGGATTCAAACTTCCACTTCTAGCGGAACGATAATATAGGTAGAGCAACTCGGAGGGAGTAGCTATAGACTTAGGCAGGTACCCTGTACCTACAAAGCCACATGATTCTTGAAAATATTAAATATTTAATTTCCTCGAGTGGGTCTAGTATGGGTCAAACCTACAACCTGTGGCGGTTACAGTCACACGCTTATCTACTATTCGCCAATAATGTTATAATTAAAAAAAAAATTAGCTTCACGCTGTATCCCGCACACAGCAGGGTAGGCAGAGGGAACCTAGTGTTAAGACACTCCGTTCCCCACTTTCTGCCGAATTTTGAAAATTCAACGCCGCGCTTTGCCTCGACACCAGAGCGAAGAAATGGAAATATAAATTTAAGTAAATATTTCATCTCCTCGAGTGGAGATCGAACCCACAACCAGTCGGTTTTTACAGTCACACCCTGTGCCACTGCGCCACGACCGGCCTCATGTTATAATTGATTATTGTATTTGTGTATAATATGTACCATATCAAGATCTAAACTCTTATTTTTTAATATTCTGCTTCGTAGAAGTGTAAAAATATTACAAAGCAAATTCACATTTAAAAAATTGTATATTATGTTTTATGATATACAATTTTTGTTGATGACTTTTTATTGCAATTTTAAATTAGTAGCTAGCGAGCTCGTTACGTTTAAGTGTAACAACTGATGTAAGTGTAATTTAAACACATTTAAAATTTTCAAAGTTACTTAACAATTTTTATAATTATTTTTACTTAAATTACTGTATTCATGACAACATAGCTAATACGCATGTAAATTGTTTATGACTCGTGTTCTGTTTTTTTACTTAGATTAGGCATATAAGAAAAAAATATATGAAAATAATTTTATTATTATTTCATTTAATTTAATTAACAGACACAAATGAAGTGAAAACGCATTTGATACCATACAAACAACTATTTCTATTCACAAACCCCATCTTCATCTTGGGCTTTAAAAAGAGGAGATTTAAGTGACTTTAGGCTTATTCATTTATATGACATGGTTTATCCTTCTTCTATAGAAGAAGTCGAGGAAAGTGAATATCCGTTTATATTTTGATGATTATTATAAAATTTTAAATTTATTATATATATGCTTACCAATTGAATTTGTGCTTAACAATTTTCGCACAAATGGACACGATTAATTTTTTTATCCATAATGTACTATGTTCAGTGTATTTACATAACAATCTATTTTCGCAATAGGTTTTGTTAAAAATATTTATCACAAATTATTTAATTAAGCTTCTAAAACCACGGGTCCTGAGGTCCAAAGTACTTATTTATCTTTGAGCTTATTATTATTGGAAGACTAAAAAACTAACCAAATAGTAGAACATTTATAAAGGCATATACAATATTAGTTTACAATTATATATAATATATATATATATATATATATATATATATATATATATATATATATTATATGTATTATATTTTGTTAATATGAAGAAAATGTTTGGCTCGCCGTATACTAGCGTAGCTGGGAGAATAGTTGGGATCGTACATCACGTACGCTTATCTTATTGTTACTGTTACGAACGACGCCACCTGTTACCATACGGGCCATGTTCTGTCGTCTGAGCTTGGACGCACTTTCTGATGTAACATTACTTATGTTATACTTTTATATGATTTATAATAATCTCTCTTTTGAGAAATTTTTCTCACGTATACAATTTCAGTTCAAATAGTATAAAATATTTTATAGTTTTCGTAAATAATTAGAATTGTATGAATATTTATTTTATATTATTTAAATATATTTAAAAAAAAGTTTGATTAATTTAGAATGGTTATTTATACTGTTAAATGCTTAATTTTTTTTTTAATTTATTTTGCTCGCGCAAAAATATTTGGTTATTTAATATCCATTTAGGTAAACAGTAAGTATACGTGGGATCAAAAGAAGTCTGCCTGTATCTTGCTCAGTTTGTGGAGACTCTATCTTACTATTAAAACCCCTTTAAAATTGATTCAGCTGTGCCGGAGATAGCCCGGACAAACGACTAAATAAATACATAAGCTATATGTTCTGGTTTCACAAGTCTCGAATAGTAATATCTAGTAAACAAAGTGTCGCTTAAAGTAACAGCCAATTCAAATGTCTTATAATATGGTCATTATCTAAGTGATTTATAACAAAAATCTGTATTTTGCTTAGATTACAGTCGACGAAGTTAAAGTTATAACTATAATATTGATGAAAATTAGACACAAATATTTCAATCAACTTTATTTTGAGTTACATAATTAAAAGAGCGAAATAAAAATCTTTTAGCGTAAAAATTACGGACAGTCCTTAAACGGTCCTTAATTTTTTAAATTCAATCTGAATATTTTTTCTTAACAAAATATTCAGATAGAAATAAATGTAAAACATTTGGGCAAAACATTTGACACATGCGTAACTAATCGTATAAATTTTTACCTACTATTTTTGTTCTTCAATGAATTTTTTTTTCTTGAAAATATATTTATAATTTATTTAATATTTATAAATAAGAATATTTTTATTACTTTTGCTTGAATTATTTTAAATAAAAAGTATTCTATTAAAACAATTTGCAAAATTGTTTTCAAATAACAAATATTTAGTAGTAATTAATTGCCAAAAAATATTTTCTTTATTGCTTTTGCCGTTCCGTCAACTAAAAAATAATTGCGTGATTTTTATCTACCAGATTAGTTATCATGGAGTTTGATGGTAAAACAGAAAAAAAGTATGAGCAACCTCTGTCTGTGAGATAGCATTAATTATTAGATTACTATCTGAAACTTTATTCGGAACCGGTAAAACTGGTCATAAGCATTTTAAAGTTACTCTGTTATTTTGAGATCACAGACGGACAGTTCAACTGAATTTATATGTATAGATAGATGTCTAGAAGGAATATGCTGATTACTATTAACAACTTTTGTTAAGGCATTTCACCAATATTAGATCAATAAATATGATTCTACCACAGCACTTATATCAAAATTGTGATTTCATTCACAGTGAACTGAATCTTTTAGAAAATACTATTTTTGAAAAAAAAAAACGATCTATATTGTTAACGTGTGGTCGCTGTCAACTTGTTCTACACTTTATAAGTATATAAAAGTGTTTTTACGACTCGATCGTAAACTCTGATACCCACTTTTCTACGTCGTCGTAATAAATTTTAGCTCATCCCCCATTTTGTTGCTTATCATTGTAAAATAAATAAATCAGCTTCACGCTGTATTCCCCACACAGCACAGGGTAGGCAGAGGGAACCTAGTGTTAAGAAACTCCGTTCCCGACTTTCCGCCTAATTCTGGAGGCGTATTGAGTGGCGGAACTCAACTACGCTCTTTGCCTCGACTGCCTCAAATGGGGATCGAACCCACTACCTGTTGCGTTTAAAGTCACACTGTGTGCCCCTGCGCCACGACTGGCCTCTCCTATCATTGTATTTAAATAAAATTATATTTCCTACTCAGAATAAGTTTTTATGCATTTGATTGTTATTGTTGTAATATAGTGTAGTTCTTTATATTATTTATATATTATTAGAAACCAGCTTCACGCTGGTGTTCAATATTAATATTTAATATTATTGCATTAAGATGAGATCAACTTAGAAGATTTTTCTTTAAAATGTATAATTATTAAAATCGTAATAAATTTCCGTGATTTATTATCTAAAGTGGGGAACGGGAACTTAACACTAGGTTCCCTCTGCCTACACTGCTGTGTGCGATATACAGCGTGAAGCGGATTTTTTTTAAATATTTTATCTGCCTCTATTATTCATATATCAATATTTACTAAAGATTTTAGTATTTATAACGTAAAGTAAGAATAAATAATTAAAACCAGTGTAAGATTTCATTTCGGTTGGACGGTGATGAATGAATGTTGGTAAAAGAGCAATATTAATTATAATTGTTTTGTATTTTGTAGCTTTCTTGTAATTACGATTAATTTAAAGGTACTATTTGTTTTAAATTTAATAACATTTTTAAGGACGTTTCGTTTTATATGTTTTAGTATACCCCATTTGTATAATGATATCTGTATTTTTTATTTGGTTATCTTATCTTATGAATTTGTGAAATTCAAATGTCAAATTCTAGTGAGATTTATACTTTATTCATTTTTAACTTTGGCTTTTGCATATTATGTCACGGATTTTATATAATAGGGGTATATAATAGGGGCAGTAGGCGTCGTAAATACGTTTAAGAACTCAAATTCGATGAAATACAAAATATGAAACATAAAAAATACACAAAAAAAACTTTACTTATTGAACATTTTGCAAAAAAATTCTAAACTTAATATCCATTATGATTTAAAAAAAAAAATTATAAACATAAAAGAAGGTTAAAAAGGACTTAAATTGAATTAAGAAAAAGGTTTTCTCAACTCATTCTGTATTCAATTGATGGGTCAGGCGAGAAGTAGTCGCGAATTTCAAATAGACAATTTTGTGTTTGAATATTTAATTCTATTAGTGAATGAAAAGGTCTATCTATATAAAACATTTTTTAAAGTGTTATTCCACACTTAGGAATTTTCTAGGGGTTAGGGGCTAGGGGTTAGGTTAGGGGTTTTCTAAATAAGTATAGGTCTATATAAAAATTATGACGCATCCTTACGTAATTTGTAAAATAGATAAAAAAGAAGTTTAAAAAAAGCGATATTTTTATTTTTGATCTACCGATTAAATCTCTTTACGTACACCATATGAATTGTATTGGATAGCATTTTCACTCAAAGTATATAGTGTATTATAGGCATATAGAGGGAGAGAGCGGGGGCGTTATGGTAAAAAAGCAATAAAAAAAATAACCAAATATTAATTAAAACTAATCACTACTTTCAAATTACATATTAAATTATCATTTGGTATTTTTGAAGAATTTGTCAATATCACTAATATTTTTAATTTTAATGGTGATGGGGCAGTATTGAGTACCCATTATACCCATAACTAACATCGAATAAAATAAATAATATATAATAATAGCTAGAGCTATTTTATTCTAAAAATATAAATACATA
>DWMY01002867.1:0-11027 GCA_018249775.1 Heliconius hecalesia formosus
AAAAAAAAAAAAAAAAAAAAAAAAAAAAAAAAAAAAAATATATATATATATATATATATATATATATATATATATATATATATATATATATATATATATATATATATATATATATATATATATATATTTTAAAAAACATTTAGACATTCAGTTTGCCACTTCTTCCACCACGCAATGCTTTCAATATTCGGGGGAAATTTGGAAATGGAGGTGTATTAACACTAGGTTCCTAGGTTCCCTGTGCCTACCTTGCTATGTGCGAAATATATGAGAATTTTTTTTTTTGAGGATATTTTCCTCCAATTTTGTTTACGTGGGTTTAAAGACGTAAAATAGAATAATCAGTTTTTTCACGTTTCCATAAGAATTTCGAGAGATTTTCACATGAGTGAGTGTGTACCTACTTCACTCCCTAACCTACCTACGCTGCATATATGGAATGCTAAAGAATTTCTTCTCGACAAAACCACAGAAAAAAAGAAATAATATTTATTTTCCAATTATATTGAAAGTAACACTTTTAAAGACAAGAAAAAAATCTTATGCCGGAATCGAACCCAGAATGAGCTTAGCAGGAAGCGTTACAGAACTATATTTGTATATATTTTTCACAGTGTAATCAATAATATGATTTGTTATTTAACCAAATCGTAAACTGTTATATACGCATATGCTATTTACTGTATTCAGGGGAGCGTCCATTTGCTTTTTCTTTTTGTTATTAAGATAAAATACTTAGTTTTACAAATGGATCATGTTAAAAGCGTAACTTAGCCCCGCAAAAATGTATATATCAATTTTTTATTTTTTATTTTGATTAATATATCCATTTTATAAAAACTACGTGTTCAGTTATTTTTTCGGCGTTGATATCCGCCACTCAGTGCTCTGTCAGCAGTGTGTCTAAGTGACCTAGCACCCAGCTTCTACTATATTTTTTTGGACGGAATTCTGGAGACAAGTCCTTGATGCCTCTCATTTTCATACAGTAATAACATTTTATAGTTTTATCAAAACCGGTCGAGACACAATGGGCATTTTAAGCAATGAACGTTTAAAACAAAATTATTACTTGTTATTTGTACTTAGGCCTCTTTCACAGAGGACGTTTTGGATATTGCGTTTTTTTTAATTGGTTTATTTTTTTAAAGAATCGAGATATAGCATGTAGAACAAACAGATATTGCAAGCAAAGCTTAACGCCGAGCCATGTCTTGTTACCAGATCGAGGAACTAAAAATAATTCATTGCCATATAAGAAAAATCGAACCCATAACCGTCAAATGTCACTCCAGAAATACCGGTGCGCCACGATGGCCTAATTAATGCTAATATTTACCATAATTTTCACATATCTATCTATGCGTTAGGACGTCGGGGCACACGGACTCAAGCGTGTGATAAGGCCACGGTTCTATACCCACTTGGGGAAATGATTTTTTTTATTATTAATATTTTCATTTGTTCGCTCTGGTACCATGGCAAAAGCGCGGTGTTGAGTTCCGCCACTCAACACTCAATTTCCCAAAAATTCGGCGGAAAATGAGAAAAAGAGTATCTTAACTAGGTTCCCTCTGTATGCCCTGCTCGGAATACAGCGTGAAGCTGATACAAACTATTTATGTTAAAAACCACATTTTGGTGTTAGTCCTACATATACATACATCAAAATTATATTGCTTTACAATATATTTTGTTAAAAAGTAAATAAAAAATATGAAAGTGTATAAATTACCTAAAACTTAAAAATCTATAGTTATTTAGTCCAGTCACGTATGTAGAGCTTCAAAGATACGAATTATCGGCGAATTTTAATAGTAGAAAAACACAAAATTATTCAAAAGGTTGAATGTAAAGTGGATACTTAGTAATTTAAAGCATGGTGTCTTATGGTTGTTATAGGGTCGAATCCTATTCTTCATCTTTTCTATTCTCTTTTCTTGCACATAGCAGGGTAGGTATTGGGATAAGGGAACCTAGTGATAAAATATTCCGTTCCCATTAATATAATTATAATAATATTCCCATAAAATTGAGCGGTGCGTTGGGAACGGAGTGTCTTGACATTGTTACTTTGCTTACCCACCATATGCGGGATAGAGAGTGAAGTAAAGGCTTCGATCTCGCAGTTATCACGCCTATTTGGACTTCCTGCGCAATCGTGGCGTCACACTAGTGTGAGTTCAGATAATCTGTTACGTGATTCTGCAACGCTCAAATATACTCCTTATGCAAGTAATGATGAAATTAAATGCCATTTTATATATGAAACGAGCTATAAGTCATTTACGAACCGACGTCTCGCTCTTTGGAAATATGAAAGGATATGGTAATATAATCAAAAAAATGTAATAAATAAATATTTTTTAAATGGAATTAGATATGATATGGTCGCCAATATGTGTCAAGCGTGAGTGCGGGAGTGGAATCGATTTCCACTCGAGAAAATGAAATATTTTATATTTTCGTTTCTTTGCTGTGGTGACGAGGCAAAAGGCGGTTTTGAGCTCCGCCACTTAACACGTAATGCCTCCAGAATTCCCAGGTTCCCTATGCCTACCCTGCTATTTGTGGGATACGACGTGAAATTATATATAAATGTTTTTTTTATAGCTTCACGCTGTATCCCGCATATAGCAGGGTAGGTTAAGCATAGTGTTAAGACACCGCCATCGCCAACCACCGAGTAATTTTCGAGATATTTCGTGTTGAGTGGAGGAACTCAACGCCGTGCTTTGTCTTGTTGCTAGAGCTACTTAAGTAAATTGCGTGTAGTAAAACACTTTCAAACTGTTGCTACAATACTCTATGATTAAATTACATTTATTAGCTATATATTTAAAAAAAAACATAAACTTTCCCTTGATAAGGGCTTCCGTATATAGTAATAATGTTTTGAAGCTGAACAGATTGTCTAGTTGTACACGCTTATCTCACGAACTACTGGTTCAAATTGATACATTCTTATTATATTGAATGGTCTATTTATTATGGGCTTTTTCCTTTTTTTTTTCTTTTTTTTAGCTTCAAGTTATATTTCGCACGTAGCAGGATAGTAGAGAAGCTGTAGTAGATGTGTACTTAGTGTTGAGACACTCCATTCCTATGAAGACACTTCTGTTCCCCACTTTACATCGAATTCTAGAGGCATTACGTATCGTTTACCTGGTTACCAGAGCGTGGAAATGAAAATATTAAATAATTCATTTCCCCAAATAAGAATCGCATCTACAAGGACTGGCCTCGAAGAAGGTTATATTCATTTATTTTCACTTCACTTTAATAATTTCTATTTACGTACAGTACTGTACGTACAGTCGGTGTTATGTTGTATTAAGAACGTGTCCTGTGTCACACACTCTCTCTTAAGGGGGAAGCGCGAGAGGTTATGGGTTAGTTTCCTATTTGAGGAGTTTTTTTTTTATTTCGAACGGGACGGAAGAACGGAGGCTTACTCTGCTATGTGCAAGTTCTGCTCCTACTCGTATATTTCTTGGTTTTGCCTTATTTGCAAGTTAAATTAAAATTTTAAATTATTTTTTTAATAGTGACAACCAAAACTTGATCTTAAGATTAAAATTCGCGGCCGTCGCCTTGACAATGTCACAGCACGACAAAATTGTTAAAGTACAAAAAACCCAAGACAAATATCAGAGTAAAATAACATAATGCAAAATAAGTTTTTTTTTTCTAGGAATTATTTATAAATATATTTGTTTAAAAATTAGTAAAATTTACTCGAGTCGAGATGATTTTTCCGCGATTGTAAGGACGTCGGTGCATCCGGTGTCATTTATATTTGAGACAACCACAAAAATGACACCTCGAGGACAATGTCTAATAATTTATAGCATATAAACTAAAATAAAAACAGCATTAACTGTTTATATAGAATAAATGCATTAACACTATACTAAAATAACTTGGGCAGCTTCACGCTTTTTCCCGCATAGTAACCCTACTATGTGGGAAAAAGCGTGAAGCGGAAGCAAGCTAGGTAGAGGGAAGTTAAAATACACTTTTATTTATTAATACTCACGCGCCGCTCAATGGCCTATAGCCTATACGTTCTGTGTTTAGTAAAATTTTACATATTTAATGGTATATTTATTTATAGTTTAACGCTTTTTCATGCATATGACATAGTAGACAGAAGGAACCTGGGAACCTAATGCTAAAACAGTCGCAATTTATCTTCTGTCAACTTCCAACTAGAAGATTTATATTTAAATAAAATATCGCGTCGCAAGCACGGAATGTCGTGTTATATGAAGTCATATTTTATTTAAATATGTGTGTATTTTGTTTGTCTGTGACACAACAACAATATGGAAATTAACGAATTACAAATGTATATTTATTTTTCAAATTAAATAAATAAATCAGCTTCACGCTGTTACCCGCACACAGTAGGGTAAGCAGAGGGAATCTAGTGTTAAAACACTCCGTCCCACACTTTCTGCCGAATTCTGGCGGCATTACGTGTTGACTGGCAGAACTTAACGCCGCGCTTTTCCTCGACGCCAAAGCGAAGAAATGGAAATATAATTTTAAGTAAATATTTCATCTACTCGAGTGGGGATCGAACCCACAACCAGTAGTAGGTTTGGCAGTCACACTGGACAGACTGGCCTGTATGTAATAGTAAAATTCTACTATTTTCATTCAAAGTAATAATGAAAAATAATAGTATTCCGCACATAGCAGGGTAGGCAGAGGGAACCTGGGAACCCAGTGCAAACACACTTTGTTCAGATTAAGGCACTTCCGATCCCTACTATTCGTCTGAATTCTGTAGGCATTGCATTTTGCGTGGCAAAGCTTAACGCCGCAGTTTGCCTCGTTACCAGAGCAAAGAAATGAAAATATGAATTTCATTCTCTGAGCGAGAATCGGACCCACACCCATCGCCTTGACAGTCGCATGCTTGCGCCCCTGCGCCGCGACGGCCACTCATTGAAATTGTTATATTTATTTTCATTTCGTTGTTATAAAAATCAAAGTGCGGCGTTGAGTTTCACCATTCAAGGCCTCATTTCTCGAAAATTATCTGGCGAATGAGGAGTCTTAATATAAGATAACCTCTCCCTAAAATTAAAAAAAAGCGTGATACGTTTTATCTGTTATCTTAAAAAAAATTCCAAAGTAAGATAAAAGAGCGGCATATTTTGTTTAATTCATTTACTCTCATACAGTTATCCTTATAGTATATTCAATATTTGTATGACAAATACAATAACGTGGTATTGTATGAATATTGCAATGTATATTTGCTGAAGCAACATTGCAAAAAATGATTGTAAATATAAAAATATTAAAAATACTTACGACTTTTAAAAGCGTATTTATATATAAATCTATACTAAAACTATAAAGCTGTCGAATTTGTTCGTTTAAACAAACTAATCTTAGGAACTAGTGGTTCGAATTGATAATTTAGAGGAAGGTTATACGCTTAATGATATATTATATCATATTAATAGTTTCGAGGCCAGTCATAGTCGTAGTAATTGTGCGGTGCGACTGTAAACAGGTTGTGGGTTCAATTCCCACTCGAAAATTAATTTCCTAGTGTTCCATATATTTAATATTATCATGTTCTCTCTCTTGTAACGAGGCAAAGCACGGCGTTTAGTTTCACGACTTAAATACGCTATGCATCGAAAATTCAGCGTGAAGTGGGGATCGGAAGTGACGTAATGGAAACAGACTGTCTTAAGTCTAGGTTGCCATGTTCTATCTGCCTATGCAGAATGATATTTGCGAGATATGGCGTGAAACTAATAAACGAATAAAAAAAAATAGTTTCGATCTTCTGCAACTTCTGTAACCAGCTTCTGTTCCTGTAGTCAGGGTTACCTCGGGCACCTAAAATGTGTCATTTTTATCTCTATTTAGTAGTACGAGCGTAGCTGTAGGTATCATTTTTATACCTACAGCTTGAAGATTGGTAGGTTTTTTTGTATTTTACTTTTAGTTTTAGCTAGTTAATTATTTGAGAGAAAGAATTAGACTATTGATTCATTTAAACCTGTTGTTCTTGAGATTAGCGTGTTCAACCAAACAATCTCTTCAGCTTTATAATATTGAAATATTCACTGTAGGATTCAAATATGATATTTTTTTAATAGGAAATATTATTTTTAAACATTTTTAAATTGTTATTCCACACTTAGGAAAGAAAAATACTTATTTAGAAAACGTATAAAAATTAGTATATGGCGTTCTCGCCAACTTAATAGTATTAATACTTCTGTAAAGATTTGACGGTAAACGTGATGGTTGTGGCTTGGAGTCCCACTAATGGGAACAAAATGTCTATTTTTTTTATTTCTCTAAGAGCATAAAAGCGCGTTTTGCTAATCAACGTGCAATGTCTCAAAATGAAACTTAAAATAGGAGAACGGGATATCCTAACACCAGGTTCACTTAACTTCATTCAAGATTCAGTCAAAAAAGATATCTATACATTTACTAAATCTTTGACTTTGATTATCAAAGAAACAAATTAATCGTTGTATTTTGGTAAACTTCCCTTGATATTTAGTGTTTGTTTTAGTTCAATCGGGTCATTAATAAATAAACTTATATATATTATTTTTAAGCGAACGAAGTCGGTAGCGGGCGCTAGTATACAATATATTCAAACAATGGCACTAAAGTACGAGATACGAAACCAGTCGTGGCGCAGCGGCACGACGTGTGACTGTAAAACCGACTGGTTGTGGGTTCGATCCCCACTCGACGAGATGAAATATTTACTTAAATTTATATTTCTATTCCTACGCTCTGGTGTCGAGGCTAAGCACGGCGTTGAGTTCTGCCACTCAACACGCAATGCCTCCAGAATTCGGCAGAAAGTGGGAAACGAAGGGTCTTAACACTAGGTGCCCTCTGCCTACCCTGCTGTGTGCGGGATACAGCGTGAAGCTTGTACTAAAATTATGAAAGAAAATCAAAAACTTTTTTCTACTCACGTATTCTTAAGACACGCCCAATCTACGTCACGTCAGTCATTAAGTAAAAAGTACCGTTGAATTCAATAATAACGGTATACTTAGTCTTATTTTTTAGTATGTTAAGCAAATATTTGTAGTTCGTCTGTACTTTGTTTGTAAAGACTTGAATGTAATATCTGACTTTAGCATATCTAATATAGAGCTGTCTTATTAGTCGGTGTCTTATTGGTCGTGCTGCATTAAGACAGCGTTTAACTGTAAACACTAGGGTTGTAGGTTTGATTTTCACTCAGGGGAATAAATTATTGTCTTTTCTTTGGTCTGACATTAAAATAAACCGAGGTGTAGAGCACAAAATGTCTCAAAAATTGGGTGGTGCATGAGAAACGAAATATCTTAACATTAGGTTCCCTTTGTCTACTCTGAATACAGTGTATAATTAAGAAAAGAAATTAAAAGCTCTCTCCTTGTTTCTTGTCAATCGCTCCATAGGAATTTTGCAAAATTTTAATTACTTGATGCGAACGTCACGACCAGGTCTAGTTAAATAGAACTGTTTGACAACGTGTTTGCAGTCTAATAAAGCTACATTGAAATTTTTATACTAAAAAAAAGGCTTTACAGTCTTTCTTCTGAGAGTTATCGTTTCTGTTTTAAAAATATAAAAAAATGTCTACCCACTTTACGACAATTCTTTTTAAAATGTTAATGTCATTAATCTAATAAATAATGTGCCGTCGACAAAAAAATATATTTTTGAGCCTCACTTGCTGTATACTTACTACATAACAGAGTATGCACAGAGATCTAGTGTTAAGACACTCCATTCTATAAATGGTGAGTGTCCAATTTCCGCAAAATTTTCGAGACACTGCGTTTTGAATGGCAATACTCAACCCTTCTTCTTGTTACGAGAGCGTAATGCTGAAAATAATTATTTCTCTCGATTTGCATTCGAACCCACAACTGTCGCGTTTACACTCAGACTGACCTTACACATAAAATACGAATACAGTACAAAAACATTACAAAAACTTTTATTACAAAGCCATCATAAGCGTTACATAACATTTAAATAACTTATATTTAAATCTGCCTTATAATATGATATTACATAAGGCCTGTTGCATATTCATGTTAAACTAGTTCTAGTCGTCCACCCGTGGATGTCCTCAAAATCTAGTTTGAATATACTAGCGATGTGTAGGGGGTTCCTTTCCTTTTATTCGTATCAAGATATTTAGTAGAGGCAATTGTGACGCAATAGAACTGTAAATGCGATGGTTGTGGGTTTGATTCTTATTCGAGGGCTATGAAATATTTTATTTTTTCTGTCCTAGCATAATATGGCACGGCGATATGTTCCGCCATTTAACACACAATGTCCCAGATTCCAGCGAAAAGTAGAGAATATTTCTCTGCACATCCTGCTGCCCATAAAAAAAGGTTTCCTGAAAACTTAGATTACTAAAGTGATGTGTAAGGTTTCTCCAGGTGAGCAATATCTTTAAATAGCAAAATAATGGAGAACGGAGGGTCCTAACACTAGCTTTAAGTACCTATCCCATAGGATATGTCAAAAACATTTTACGTAACGGGATTCGAACCAGCACCACTAAGCCATACGTTATCAAGTTACATCCAAATTCTTATACGGTTATTAACAGAAACAAAATTTGAATAAAAAATATATTAATTTTGAACATTGTAACATGATATAAATATGATATAACATATAAATTATATTAAGTCACAGAGGCAACCTTCACGAGGCCTTATTTAAATTCGAAGGAATATTATTCAATATGAAAAAATTGCAATTTTACCCTTGATAATGATTATCTGACATTGCTTTCGATTTTTGTCTATTAAGTTAATTGTTGTTTTTGGGACCAGTTTTTTTATTACTCATATTGACCAAAAAAAGAAGGAAATCTACGTAACAAATGAACGCTACAAAACTCACAATCTATAGCTCCCTATATCACTATCCCACCATAGTATAAACGTATTATTGGACGTATATAGTATGGTAGGAATAAGGACCCGTCTTGGTCAAACACTCCATTACCCAAACATCGCCGGACCTTCGAGACATTGCGCAGTGAACGGTGGAACTCAACACCACGCTGTGCCTCGTTACCAGGGCGAGGAAATAAAAATATTACATATTTAATTTCCCCGAATGGGAATTGAACCCACAACTAATAAAATAATTATAAAAAATATATGTTAATTTAAAGAAATAATTTGACAATTAGACACAGATGAGATAACAATGCTTATTATAGAAAAAAACATCTTTCCTGGGTGATGACTTATAGCCCACGGAAAACAATAATTATATAGTAGGTTGATGTCGACATCGTTGTACCTCATTCGAGAAGTGGTTCATGTCGTAAATTAAAGAATATTTCTTACTTAAAATATCACAATAGGTTTATAAGATAATGTGCTGAGTTTTGCCACAATTGGATGGAATGGGACAACGGAGTGTCTTAACACTAGATTTCCTCAGCATAACCTGCTTAATGTGATGATACTATACAACAAAAAAGGCTTATTTTTTATTTATTTTTCAAATTATGAGTATGACTCTAAACTAGGCAATTGGTTATAGTAAAAATTTGTCACTCGGCTTGTGTTATTATAATCTTCTTTTAGCAATTTTGTAAAAACATCTAAATAAGTTGTAGCAAGCGTATAAAAATTTCTACGTAGCTTGATGAGAACGTATGGTTTAGTGGTCAGAGCGCTTGGATAGTTTCCCAGAGGCGTCCAATCCCGCTGCGTTCAAATTTTTATACGTTTTGTAAATAGGTATAGTTCTTTCCTAGGTATATAACATTTAAAAAATAATCTTATAAATTTAAAACATATTATGATGATGACAAGAAAAAAACATATTACAACAGTAAATGGGACTAATACTTTATCATGGAACAAAATTAAAATATTCTTTATTCAAGCATATCATTTGAAACGCATGTCAGTACTGTCAGTCCATTACGACTATATATAGCAGATACTTATATAGGTTCAAATGCTATCCTTGACAATGTTATAAGTAAGCGTAACTTTCTATGCAGACGTATCTGATGGTGAAATGACGTAAGAAGTTGCCATTCAGCTTTTATGGCGTCACTTCTCAAAGAAAGATAATAAAAAAATTCTATAGGTTTGTTTTAACTGTTTTGAACACCACATACACGTGGTCCGTACATTTTTTGACCTTTCTCAAAAATATCAGCTTTTAGCGACCCGTCCGCGACTTCGCCCGCTTGTACTATACAATTATTTATTATCTGAATTACTTTCGTGATCTAATAACTAACATTATTATTTAAATTAAATATTTACATAAAGACAATATCCATATACTTGAAAACTAAAAAAATTGTCAATTCATTAAAACAGTGTAGCAATTTTGTCGAACAAGATACTTTTCGCTAACTTTTCTTTATGTATGAACCAATTGAAGTAAAACAAACAATAAATGTTAAAGGTGCGAGAAAATAATATAGTGAAAACTACATTTCAATTTTGGAAGTCATTTCTGAGATTAGACAAATGAATACTCCAATTTTTATACACAATTACCTTGTACACTCTGTTCCCGATTTTCCATCTAATTTTCAGGACAATGTGTATAGAGAGACAGAACTCAACCCCGCGAAGAAAGAAAAATATATAAATTTAAATTTGGATTTGAATTGACATTAGAGGTCTGTATGATATTAAATTTTACACAAAAAGTCCGACTCGACGACATTTACTTAGCTTGACCACGCTACCTGCGAATAAAATAAAGAGAAAATAAAGAAAAAATAAGGATATCAAACACGTTTGTTGCATGAAGTAAATAAAAAAAGGCCATTGACGTCATCGACAACGTCTAACAGCATTATACCTAAATCTCACTCCAGAGCATGTTTTTATTATTAATACTAGCGACCCGCTCGCGGCTTCGCCCGCTTAAACCACAGAATTATTTAATTAACACACTGAATTATGTTAGTGTTTTGACATACCTATAATGTATGTTTGCAACGCAATGAAGATTTTTTA
>DWMY01002868.1:0-11023 GCA_018249775.1 Heliconius hecalesia formosus
TTTTCAGAAGCGATAAATGTATCTATTTTCAATTCGGAATCAATCCCGCGGGAACTCCGGGATAAAAAATAGCCTATATGTTATTCTGGGTTTTCAGCTACCTACATACCAAATTTCATCGTAATGGGTTCAGTAGTAGTTGCGTGAAAGAGTAACAAACATCCATACATACTCACAAACTTTCGCATTTATAATATTAGTAGGATATACTTATAAGTTATTATTTTTTGTAACTAGTTACAGCACATATTTTTTTGCATTGCATGTTGTTGCAATAACTATATATCCCGCAAATAGCAGAGTAGGTAGAAGGAACCAAGTGTTAAGACACTCCGTTCCTCATTTTAATTAATTTTTCACTTTAATTTTCAAGACATTGCGCATTTCAATAATGACATAGGAATTGAAAGTGACGAAGAAAATTTTATTTAGGTAAAAAACAATACTTATCCATCGCATGATAAAGCTAATTAAAAAGTAAATATAGCAACATTACTGTTTAAATTTAAAAATAATCATAAGGAAAATTATATATTTTATAACAATTTCAGATTGGGTCGTATCAATTGACCAAATATTTTTACTTGCATTCAATGTAATCTTGACAAATTCGATTAGATCTAAATCTAAAGAGCATGGTAGGTCTTAGACATAATTCTACAACAATTCCTGTTCTTTTAATATATTTGAAAATAACGAGATCTTTTATAGACATTGTTTTCAAAAGAATAGAGTGAATTAAATACATTTCAGAGCAAAACATTTCTAGAAAAAAATATGTAATTCAGCTTCCCGCTGTATCCCGCACACAACAGGGTAGGCAGAGGGAACCTAGTGTTATGACACTCCATTCCCCACTTTTCGCCGGAATTCGGACGCATTGCGTGTTGAGTGGCGGAACTCAAAGCCGCGCTTTGCCTCGACACCAGAGCGAAGAAATGGAAATATAAATTTAAATAAATATTTCATTTACTTATTTAGAATAAATAAATAAATCAGCTTCACGCTGTATCCCGCACACAGCAGGGTAGGAACCTAGTGTTAAGACACTCCGTTGCCCACTTTTTGCCGGATTCTGGAGGCATTGCGTGTTGAGTGGCAGAACTCAACGCCGCGCTTTGCCTCGACACCAGAGCGAAGAAATGAAAATATAAATTTTAAGGAAATATTTCATCTCCTCGAGTGGGGATCGAACTCACAACCAGTCGATTTTACAGTAATATTTTGTGCCGCTGCACTTCTTTAGGAAATGTATAAAAATTTCGAACGTAGCGGGACTCGAACCCGCGCCTCCTGGAAACCGACCAGGCGCTCTGACCACCATTTATATTACGAAAATAAAATTATTGTTCATTTTAATGAATTATAAGTATTTAACCGCACTCATTAGAGCATACAATTACAGGATAAATAAAGCAAATGCCAATTTTTACTGAAAAATCCATTTTGAATTGATTAAAATCAATCATATTATAAATGTATGCTCCAACCGTTTCGATGCGTTTTCAGTAATTTTGCGTTTGTTTAATATTTCCAGCGACTACTGCTTTGCTTTTTTACGGTTCTTTTTCTCAGTAGTCACCTATTTTACAGAAGTTGATTTTATAGAAATTGTGCTGTGAACTTAACCTCACTTTTAGTAAATCTCTAACAACTCAGCTCTCAGGTTGCCAAAACTGACAGAATTTTCAGGGAATCTAAATTTAAATTTGGAATTTACCTGAATCTATAAAATCATAACATATTCATCTCCTTACATTCTGGGCCCAAGAATGTATGCAATCGTTTCAGTCTCCTCTATATCGTCTTATGTAATACATTAAGATAGTATTATAACAGGCCTATATAAATATAAGCCTAAGCAAAGAGACATAGATATCTAAAGCATTAGTTGACATTGGGATTTTCACTCATTTTGGGTATAATTCGAATAGTAACCAAGACATGCCCACAATTTACAAATTGATAAGAAAGTGTACAGAATCATAATAATGTAGGCAAATGGCATAATTTTTTAAGACAATTTGAAAAAATATTAAATATATAAATAAGTATAGGCAGACGAAATATAATAAAAAAGCACCTCGTTCTCCATATACCGACCAATATTTGAGACTTTGCGTGTTGAGTGGAAGTTATTTAAAGTTTTTAAAGGGAAAGATCTCACAACCATCACGTTTACAGCCAATAGCAATGCTGCTGCCCCAAAATAGCCTCATTTCCTACATAATTTAAAATTATTGGAAAATATAGATTTTTTTATTTTTTATGTGAAAAAAAAAGCACTATGCATTACGTTCGCTACTCGGCATGTATTTATATTATATTACTTCACAATTAGAGGTATAGGGAAGGCACATAAGCGTGAAAGAAAATATTCGCCAATAGTTAAATAGGTTATAAATTTTCTAATATATGGGTACAGTTTTAAAAATATATTCTTTATTTTAAATAACATTAAAAATAAAGCCTACAATTGGCGAAAACCAAAGGTTGTATATATAGAAGTATGGTTGCAACTTAGTCCGTCCGTCCGCCCATATATAAATAGATAAATTACCAAAAATACTTTAGGATTCATTTTTGATACAATTATATACTAATTCAAAATATCGAGGCCATCGTGGCACAGTAGAACAGCATTAGACTGCACTAACGCGATGGTTGCGGGATCGATTTTTTTTCGGGGGAATGATTGTAACATTTAAATAATATTGACCTTCCCGCAGTAGCTTCCGCCATTCAGCACACAATATCTAAAAAATCGGGCGATGCATGGCGAATGGAGTGTCTTAACAAACTAGTTTCCCCTCTGTGTATCCAGCTATATGTGGAATACGACGTGAACCTGCAATAAAACATTAACATACCCTCATTCATCGCCATGTCCATGAGCTGCAAATCTTCATCGTTCAGAATTGATTGTAGAAACCCATCTTGGTTGGGCGGCGGCGCCATTTCAGATGTGGAGTTCTGTAAATTATTTAACACAACTTAGTGACCACTTTCTATGTTTTTTCCACGAAATCTATACAAATCAAGACTAATATTATAAAACTGAAGAATTTGATTGATTGAATACGATCATAACAGATATAGACAGAGAAATTGACAAAATATTTTTGAGTTAGATAGTGCATTTATTATATAAGTAATTAAGGTGCACTGTATTGCGTTAATCGTTTTGATGTAACCTTTTTCTTTGTTCAGAATCGGGGTAGCTCGAGGGAGGTGGTAAATAGCAACCAATGAAATAGTGAAACGAAGGGAATTGAAAAAGACCTTAGTCAAAGTATTCATACAGACAAACGTAAAGTTAGGGATTTTAAACATTTGCGCTTTGTTCACTGGGCGTGAACATAATCAAATGTAACCAACATCCAAAAAATCAATCTGCGCAGCCATGTTCTACAGCTATCTTCAGGGCGGTCACTATTAGTACACCATAAAGTAAAGTAATTGTCGATTTTTAATAACTCTTACCAAAGATACAAGAAAAAGGCACATGATAGCCCAAAACTAAGGTAAGTAACCCTAGTAGTTACCTGATAGTAGACGGGTTCATGTTGCTGCGGATGATGAGCAGATTCCACTTTGTAGGCATTCTCTAGTGGAGCTGCTGCACCTGGAGTGAAAAAAATAAAATAAAATAAGAATAGTCAGGAGGGAACATAAGTCACTAGCGTGCGACTATGAAAGCAACTGTTGTGGGTTCGATTTCGGCGATTCAAATATTTAATAATTTCATTTCCTCGCTCTGTTAACGTGGCAAAGTGCAGCGTTGAGTTCTGCCAATCAACACGTATACTCTTCGTCGTCCTTCTTCTGACTTACTATTTATTTCATGATGTTATGTTTTTAAGCAGAACTATGCTGCTACTGCACTATGTCGCTGACGCCGTGGTGGCATCTCGGTACATGTCTGTTTGTAAACACGTCGGTTGTGACTTCAGTTCTCACACGGAGGAATGAATTACACTTCCTCGCTCTTAACAAGACAATACACGGCACTGAATTCGGCGACTCTCAACACGGAATGCCTCTACTAAAATTTGGCGTTTTGGAGAACGGAGAGTCCGAACCCTAAGTAATCTCTCTACAAGCGTAATACAGCGTGAAGCCAAGAAAAATACGATTCTAGACTTGCCATGAAATGTTAAGCAGTTCCATCTCTTATAGATCTTATAAATTCAGAACTTACCGTAAGGTTCATGATGCTTCTCAGGAACAGGCGGAAGTGGAGCGTGGTAGTTAGGAGCATAGCCAGCCGCACCATGACTGGAAGGAAAATTACTTTCATTAGATTTCGTTTCGTTTATCTCTGACTACTAATATTATGGAAAGGAGTTTGATTGGATGAACGCTTTAATCTCAGATACTATTGATACAAATTTGAAAAAATATTTTTGTTGAAAATATATCGAGGAAGGATAGTGGTTATATAAAATCACATACACAAGTCTTAGATATTCCCATTATACAAATTATACCACTGCGTCAACACGGACACTAGAATGTGTTTTGTTTCAAACATAAGTATTAAATTCAAATTGAACATTTTAAAAAATAATTATTACCGTTTAAACAATAAAAAAAAAATAATAAAAGTTTCAAAACTTTGGTAAATATGAATAAAAATAAGAATAATTAAAGTTTAAATTTGAGGCCGTCGTGGAGCAAGGGCACAAGCGTGCTACTGGTAAATACGGCAGGTTGTGAGTTCGATGTCCACTTGGGGAAATAAAATATTTAATATTTTCATTTCCTCGCTGTAGTAACAAGACAAAGCCCGGCGTTGGGTTCCCCCATCCAACACGCAATGACTCAGGAATTCGGAGGTAAGTGGAGAAACAGAATTAAATAAAAAAAATACAAATTACAATTAAAAGAGTAAAAATAATTAGGAAATGATGTGAAATCTCTGCACCGTGGTTTTTCAACCTCACTCTTATTCAAAATATTTACGTTATTTCTTAAGCCACACTGGTAAAATTGTGATTTAAAAGTTAGTTTTTGACATATTTTTGAATTTCTTAAGCGTTTAAGACTTACCTAATATTATGAGGATGTGGATGAGCGTGCGGATGTTGGTAATGCTGGTACTGGTCGGGCGGTGGAGGTATAGTCAGGAGAGACGCCAGGTCTTGCCATCTCTGCTCCACTGACATGGAACGCATTAGTGACTGTAACAAATAAAGAAGGAAAAATAGAGGATATTATCTGTAATTTAACATAATAAAGTTTTAAATTATCGTTTTTATTGAGCTACAATTTCATTTTTTCTTTTTAAATTGTTAATGTATATATATGATTATGATTATTATTAACAGGGTATCTTGACACCAGAATCTTTCTGATTTCCATGGGCGTATCTATTAGAGATATAGAAAAGTTATATAGATATTTTTAGGGTAACAAATTCAAATTTAAGTAAAATTTATTAATTATAGGATGGGTACCAAACTTTTCTGGGGGGTAAACATGGACAACGTTTCTCTCATTTCTATAGTCAATCTGTTTACTTTGCTACTAGCGGAATATTTATAAGAAATATATTTTTTTATCTTCGCCATATATCCCGCTAAAATCAGGATAACCAGAAGGTACCTTAATACACTTCTTTCAGACATGAAGGAACGTGGCGTTTTGCCTTGTTACCAGCGCAGGGAAATGAAAATATTTAATAAATAATTTCCCCAAGTCGTAATCAAATCCACAACCGTCGCGTCTATAGTTACACACTTGTACCACTGCGTTACGACGACCAAATCTACAAAATTTCCATATTATAATCATCTATTTAAATCACAAAATTATAAGCTATAAAATGTACAAAGTCGTCAAAATACTTTCATTTACAAAATATCTAAATATCTAAACTGTCAGAAGCAGTGAAAAGTCGCGGGCAATCGACAAAATTGATCGTCCATCGCAAGAACTGTGTGTACCGTTAATAAATGCGTGTTAGTTCAACAAATATTGCTCTTGGAAAGTTCATTTGTTTACGTGATTTTACGTTTTTTTTTTCACGATTACGGTGAAAGAGGCCTGTGTTAAATATGTCATATTTTGAAATTAAGTTAGGAGAGAATAGAGTGATATGTAAATTTTCGTTTTTTTTTTAACGACACGCTTCGTTCTTTTATAACGTCACGCTTTTAAATAAACACAGTAGAGCTGTTACTAAGTAACTAAGTAATAAAAACTAAGAATCTCGATTTGAATCACTTAATAATTGTATTCCCATGAAAATTGGCACTTATATATAGCTTAGTTGACAACATAACATGACGGTAGCGACGAGCTGGTGTGGTGATGGAGCCAGGACCTGAATGTTAGAACTCTACACAGGTAACAGGTACTAGTAAGACAATCGAGTTTAGTCTCATACAATTTATTACTATTTAGCACTTGTATGACTTGGTACAGAAAAGCGCTTTTAGTTTTTTTTAACTTTATATATTCACTTTCTTATATGCAAGATATTTATTAACTTTCTTTTAAAAGTGATTGATTTTCTCACTTATATTCTCAATCCTTAGACCTACCTATATAAGGCTCTTCTATTACTGATTGATTGACAGACAAACACACAAACGAAACTACTGAACTTAAAAGCGTTGACATTTGGCATATAGATAGGTTAAGACGAATATAAAGAACAAAAACTAGGTTTTCCATTTAAACGTATTATAAAAATCCAGGCACAAAAAAAAGGCTAATTAATAACTTATAATGTATTTGATAAAACAGATAACTTCTGTTTATAAGACAGTTACGAGTTTGATTCCCACTCGGGGAATGAATAATTTACATTTCCTAGTCCTGTTCAAGACAAACCTACGATGTTTCTCCAGTAGAAAATTTAAAACGTAGTGTTTTGACACTACCCTGAATGATATGAGGGAAAAGCGTGAAAATAAGTAAAAAACCTAACACTTTCCAATGTTCTCATAAATCCCGAACTGGTTCGAACCAGTTCTTACCTACTTTAGTGCTATTTGCGTAAACACAGTTACTTAGAGTTCTTAATTACAGTGGTGGGTATAGATCGTTTAAAACGGGACTACTACTGGAAAGGCCGATGTGAAATTATCGTTAAAACTAATGATGTTACGAGTTTTAATGAGAGATAACCACTTCAAATCCTTTGTTGATTTATTAAGCACTAAAAAGATAATTTATACTATTAAAAGATACCTTTCGGATTCTTCCTCGTGGTCAAATAGAAAATCGTTGTGTATAACACAGGACTCATTCTATGTGCCCAAAGTAGCTCTGACCACTGTTAGTTACATCGAAATCGATTCACGTATTGTAATATGTAGCCATCCCCTATAGCCTGTCGCGATAAATGGATTATCCAATACAAGAAATATTTTTCAAATCGAACCAGTAGTTCCCGAGATTAGCGTGTTAAGCCGAACAAACTCTTCAGCTTTATAATATGAGTATATAGGTAGGTATATATAATATCAGTATGTAAATGTCACCTTAAATTAGATTAGTACTTTTATTCACAATCAATTATATTCACCAAGATGGTATTAGTAATTCTTTTTTTCTCTATAAAATATTTACATATATATATCTATATAAAAAAAAATCAAATCAGCTTCACGCTGTATCCCGCACACAGCAGGGTAGGCAGAAGGAATCTAGTATTAAGACACTCCGTTCCCCACTTTTTGCCGATATCTGGAGGCATTGCGTGTTGAGTGGCAGAACTCAACGCCGCGCTTAACCTCGACACCAGAGCGAAGAAATGAAAATATAAATTTAAGTAAATATTTCATCTCCTCGAGTGGGGATCGAACCCACAACCAGTTGGTTTTACAGTCACACTTCGTGCCGCTGCGCCACGATTGACCTCTAGTAGTAGTGACCCACTTTAACTGCGGCCATGTTTCATACACAACGAGTAGTTATATATTACCACGCGGACGAAGCCGCATGTAAACGCTAGTAAAGTATACTCAAGGCTCGCGTGCCATATTCTCTAACATTTTCACGTTAAAAGTGCTAAATAAATATTAGTTCGAGACGAACCGTTCAAGATGTATGCCAGCTCTTCATAGTTGCAAAAGAAAATTTCTTTGTGTTTTTATTAAGAAAATGATACAACCATCGAGACATCGTGGTGCATTGATACATATACTGTAAACGCGACGGTTGTGGATTCGATTCCGAATTGGGGGAATTAATTATTTAATTTAATATTTTAGTTTTCTTGTTTAGTTCCGCAACTCAACACCCAATAGTTTGAATTCCCAAGATGTTGGGCATTGAGAGTTTGTTCCCCCTAAAGGGAATAGAACCCACAACTACACTTAACACGACGGCTAATTTAGACTAATCAAAGCATAGCCATAACTAGTAATTTTATGTATTATCTTTATTCTACAATGTCAATAATTTATTACTTATTAACATATCTATTACAAATAATTTATCTCAACTGAGAATCGAATCAGAAATATAGCAGTAGAATGTATAATAAAAAAAGCGCCATTTAAGAAAGGTCTAATTTAAATATTAGTAAAACGGTAGAATCTTTGTAAGCGTCGCGTTAACATCATAATTGGTGATATCAGCATGACTGACCAAATAAATAAATAGAAATTTGTAATTTTTTGGCTATAGTGTCGCAGTGGCACATCGTTTGACTGTTGTAAGTTCGAAAACACACTCAGGGGAATTGTTTCTATTTATTTTTAGGAAAAAATGCGGCGTTAAGTACCGTTACTAGCATGAAATGTCTCTAAATGAGTAGAAAATTAAACAGAGGGAGATAAAATGCCTGTGTAAAGTAGTTGAATATATTTTTGATCTCCGAAATTCTTCGGTTTCGAAATCACAACGATCATGCTACCATTCTTTGTAACTGTACAGGAAAAGGATTTTTTTTTTTCATTTCACAAAATTATCATATTTATTTTAAATATTTACTCTAACAACTACTCGTAAGTCTAAGTTATGCCTAAACGAGTTTATCCCCCGATAGCCTTCCTTGATAAATGGACTATCAAGTACAAAATAAGTTTTCAATTCGAACCGGCAGTTCCCAAGATTAGTGCTTTTAGTCAAACAAACTTTTCTTATTTCTATAGACAGTGAGCTTACAAATTTTTCAATAAAGTTCCCTAAACCTACCCTGTTATATGCGAGATGAATCATGAAACTAAAAGAAAACAGACTTTAGACCTAGTAAAAGTTTCGGAGTGGACACAAGACTACTCTGGAGCTTGGACCACTAGGTTCCTCGTATTCCAATAAATCTTATCCTATATCTTAGAACTACTTAGAAAGGAATCTTCCATCCTCTACACTTTTAATAACCTTTACCACTGTACCAAAACGTATAAGATAAACATATTTCACACCTTAAGTTGTAAAACGTTATTTACCTAACTTTAAACTTAAAAAATGTATAACATTTTAATTTGTTTATGTCAAATTCTTTTCACTCATTGACATGTCTATAAAAAATGAATGGATACGTAAATTTATTATAATGTAGAATAGTTGCGTGTTGCTACCGTGGCCCTGTAGGAATCTTATATATTAACCGCGATGGCTGTGGGTTCGATGCCTACTTGGGGGAATAGATTATATTTAAAATATATTTTCATTTCCCATGTCTGGTAGAGTGTAGGTGTAGCGAGAGTGTAGGTTTGAGTTTCGCTTCTCTACACGCAATGTTTGACTGAGTGACTGACAACAATAATATGCATAGTTGTCAAAACGCGGCGTTGAACGCTGAAATGACTCCCATAATATCCTTCAGGAGTATCCTAAGGGAACCGAAAGAAGCGGAAAAACATTATACATCAAAATATTTACGTTAATTGGCCACGTTGAAGCCGTTGCGGCGCAGGGGCACAAGCGTGCGACTGTGAAAGTCGGGAACGGAGTATTTTAATAAGACGGAGTGTCTTAACACTAGGTCCCCATGTTTCCTCTGAATATCCTGCTATGCGCCAGATAAAAGAAAACAAAAAATATCCACGTAAATTCACTGTCTAAAAAACCTCAAAATTTACAGAGAGAGAGAGAGAGAGAGAACGGTATATACCACAGAACTAAAACAGTTATTAAGACGCGCGAGTTATTAGAAAACATCGCGTGTCACAAATTGCAATATGGCATGTGTAATTTACCCGCCTTGAGGCATTGCAAGGTCGAGACCGTGTGTAGGTAGTGTTAGGTAATAGTGGTAGCAGGTACGATTCCGGTTGAATATAGTAAAGGAAATCGAAACAGGTAGTTTCGAAGACTACTTGAGGATATCTGACTGTAAGCATGACAGTTTCGGGTTCTATATTCATAAGATACAATTAATTCTTTTCGTTTCCACCGAACCCCTGCTATCTAACATCTTTTTTTAATATAAATAATTTTAATATAAGCACTCCCTTATTTACGAAACCAACACCCAACCATGGCTGGAACTCATTATTATAACCAAGTACTAATTTATAGGCCAGTCGTGGCGCATGGGCACAAAGTTTGACTGTAAAATCGACTGGCTGTAGGTTCGATCCCCACTTGAGGAGATGAAATATTTACTTAAATTTATATTTCCATTTCTTCGCTCTGGTGTCGGGGCAAAGCGCGGCGTTGAGTTCTGCCACTTAACACGCAATGCCTCCAGAATCCGGCAGAAAGTGGGGTACTACACTACACTAACACTAGGTTCCCTCTGCCTACCCTCCTGAGTGCGGGATACATCGTGAAGCTGATTTATTTGATTTATCTAAGTACTAATTTACAATTAAATGTAATCCACAACAAAAAAAACCGACGGCATATAGGTAGCTAATATATATATAATATATGAGTAGTTTTTACCTGCGGTTTCATTCAAATAATCAGACAGAAATTCGGGCACTTAGAATGTGTCATGTTGACACATGTACACGTGTGTATGACACATTCTAAGTGCCCGAAGTAACTCTGACCGCACGTACAGTGGGTAACATCAAAACTATTAACATACAATATAGCCTATAGTCTTCCTTGA
>DWMY01002869.1:0-11022 GCA_018249775.1 Heliconius hecalesia formosus
GCTAGGCGCGATCGAAGCGCGTTTTGCTCTAAAAAAGCGAAGGCGAAGCGAAAAAAAGCGAGTAAATTTACGTGTTTTTTTATTAAATTACGAACATCGTATAGTTACTTGTGTGTTTATTTTTTTTTGTGTAATTAGTGCTATTTTTTTCAATTTTGATAAAGTGATTCGTTCTGTTTTTATGTCGAAATAAAGAAAAGAGAGAACGGTGAGCTTTTCTATCTTCTTTATTTTAATTTATTTTTTAATGGGAAATTATGTTATTATTATTGATAGAATTAATAATATTATTTTAATATATAATTTGTTTTAATTTTAAGTAACATAATACATATATTTACATAATATAATTGTAAATATTAAAAAAAGGGTTCACGTTTCCACGTTTTCTTTCATACAAGGGGAGCCAAAGGACACTTAATGTTAAAGCTCCGTTCTTTCCATCTCTTTCCAATTCATTACATATTGAGTGGCAGAACTCAACGCCGCGGGTTGTTTATCAGGACGGAGAAATTAAATGTAATCATATTCCAAGACTCGGTAATTGGGAATCAAACCTATAACCGTTGCGATACTATCAGATGCTGTACCACTGTGCCATGACAGTCTCTAATATAAGCATTGTGGAAGTTTAAAACACAAAATAAATAGATATACATTAATAAAGTATGTATTTGTAGGAGCCCATTCGTGGCGCAGGGGCACAAGCGTGCGACGAAGTTTACAAACTTGACAGAACTCACAACGGGTTCGATTCCCACTCGGGAAAATTACATGTTTAATATTTTCATCTTGATCGACAATTGATTTGATCTTAACACTAGGTCCCCAGTTTGCCTCTACCTACCCTGCTATGTGCGGGATACAGCGTGAAGGTAAAAATTATAATTTTCATCTCACTGTACGATATGGATCTGGGTTCGATTCACACTCGCGAACTATTTTCATTTTTTCACTTTGGCTAATGTTTCGTCAATAAGAAATATCAATAGGGAATAGCGTATCTATATGCGTGATACATGTGTGCGCTATGCTAAAAAAACAATTTTATAAGAATAATTGGTAATTATAATTAATTACCATAATTTTAAAATTATTAAACTTGTTCTTATTATTTATTTAATTAAAAACCTTTTTTTTCAATTTAAACTGATTTAATATTCATGTGCAAATAAATAAATTCACATTCACGTGAATAAGTTTTCTTTTATCATTACAATTAAAGATTCAGCTTCAAATATTATAAATTGATAGCGTCTGACAGTAAACGCGGTGGTTGTGAGTTCGTTTCCCACTTTAGGAAATAAAGCGATTTTTTCTTTAAATTTGACATTACCCTGTTTTTCCAAAAGACGCGGCGCTGCCTCTTTACGCAACATTTTCGATTCCTTTCGAAAGTGGAAAAAGGAGTGTCTTTCGTTGATTTCGTGCGTAGCTCGTTCGTCGGTTTCGTTCGTTTCGTTGATTTTCTTTGCCTACGTAATATGCGGGATAAAAGATATTTAAAGAACTCAACAAGGAATGTCTCGAAATTAGTATTGGCCAATTAGTTTTGTGTATGTTTTTAACTTTAAACTTAATTATTTCTATTAACTTCACGGGGAGGTAATACATTTACCTCCCTTTCCACTTTCTGAACAATTTTCAACCGTCCAACTTTCGAGACATTTGTGTGTTTAATGGCTGAACCCTGCGTGTTGTCTTTGTGGAAATTCTGAATACGAATGATACTTTAAAGTTTTATTGGCTAGGCTATACCTAGTTAATAGGCGCATATAAGTACTACTACGTCTAATTCACAAAATGAAGTGTCAGGTTATTTTTTTTATTATGAATAACTAAATATTTTTTTATACATTAAAACAATTTTAATTGAGGCCATCGTTACCACACAGTGTCTCACTGTAAATGCAACGGTCCTGAATTCGATTCCCACTCGAGGATTTTTTTTTTATCAATATATATAGGTGAATGGGGATAGAAGGGAAAAATGATTATGTTAAATTAAACTATTTTAGCTTCTTCAATTGTATATACTTACACATGAATCTATAATAAATAGTTTTTGTAGCTTATTCATCTACCGTATAAAGTGGAGAAACACATTATTCGTGTGTGTTAGACGGCGGAACTGAATGTCGCGCTTTGTCTTAGGTACTGTATGTTAGGTACGGAATAATTAAGTTTTTTTTTTTTAATTTTATAAAATTTTAAAGTAACGGTTCTTGGATGGTTTCCCAAAGGCACGGGTTCAAATCCCAGTATCGCAAACAGTATTTTTTTCCTGAAAGTGGGACAACATTTTAAAAATTAAATTTTAGTCGTGGCGCAGGGGCACAAAGTGTGACTATATAACCGACTGGTTGTGGGTTCGATCCCCGCTGAAAGAGATGAAATATTTACCCCGACAACAGAGCGAAGAAATGGAAATATAAATGATATTTCCATTTCTCCGCTCTGGTGTCGGGGCAAAGAGTGGCCACTCAATACGCCATGCCTCCAGAATTCGGCAGAAAGTGGGGAAAGGAGTGTCTAGCACTAGGTTCCCTCTGCCTACCCTGCTGTGTGCGGGATACAGCGTGAAGCTGATTTATTATTATCTTTTTTAATATGACAAACTAAGTATCATATGTAAAATTATGCAGCAAATATTTGCATTCTCGATTTTAAAATTACCAGGAAGTTCTAAACTAGAGTAGGAAGAGGTGTTATAAACTATGATATATTGAATAATTATAATATTTAATTGAATAAAATATAAGAATACGCAATTTTGAGGTCATTAGAAAAGTTGATTTGGTTTGTATGTTTTTTTAATAAGTGTTTGTTGTTTTTAGAGCGAGCAGTATACAGCCGGGTTGGCCGACGGAACCTAGTGTTAAGACTCTCCGTTCCCCATTTTTTGTTCAATTTTCAAGACATTTTGTGTTGAGTGACGTAATTCAAGACTGACCTCTTTTGTACTATAGCGGAGAAATGACCTTAATTTAAATAAAATCAGTTCTTTTCATACAATCAGATACAGGCGTGTGACCGCAAAGTCTACGGTTGTGAGTTCGATTCTCATTCGAGGAAATGAAATATTTAATATGTTCATAAATAAATTAAAGAATAGAAAAGGATAAAAAGTGACGAAGAGCAGTTAATATTTTCACTCTACCTAATCTGCTACATACGGGATTTTATTTTTTTACCTTCACGCAGTTACCCGCATATCGCATTGTAGGCAGGGGGAACCTAGTCTTCAGACACTCCGTTCCCCACACACCGCCCAATCTTCGAGACATTGCGTGCTGAGCGGCACAGTTCAAGGACAAGGGTGCTTTGTCTTGTTACCAGAGAGAGGAAACAAAAATAATTAATTCCTTCGATTTGGAATCGAACCAACAAACGTACTGTTTACGGCAAACACTGTGCCGCTGCGCCATGACGTCTTAAATATAGACTCTATAAGGCATATAAAAGGCATACCTACTTAATACTGTGATGCAATTTACACAACATATTAAACGAGGAATGTGAAACGTTCTAACATTTTGTAACATTTGTTTTTAATTAAAATTACATTAATATAACTTTTGCACGTGATTTTGTTTATATTTTATGCATTGATGTAGAAGATGAAAGTTAAAATTTTTGAATTCGGACGTAAAGGTGAGAATGGAGTGTCTTGACACTAGTTTTTGTCCCGCTGTGGACACGGTCACTATTATAAGCACGATGGGCACGCCTAAAACTCTAGTTGACTTATGACGTCATACTTTTTGATCTTCATGTAGCTTTAAGGTTTATTGAGCTTGATAGGCTGATGGGGTAACCTATTGTTAGTAATACTGCATCCTTGGAATTTGGGAGTAATTGTAACCATTTTCACGGGAAAGTGAAAACTGATCATAACTGAGGTCGTGCTACTATTAAAGGCAGCTGTAGATCAATCTTTATTCGGGGCTGGATCCTCTTGACCTCGACCAGTGGTGGTTGAGGAGCAACGTGGGTCTAAGTGATTTTGTACTAAGTGTCCAGGAGTCACATATAATCCATATAGGAAAAAAAACAAAAATACTCTTTACTTAATCAGAACGGAATAAAGAGTAAATTTGATAAAAAAAAACATCGCAGGATAACCAAAACGACTTTCCAAACTAACATTCTAGTTGGCCCCGTTCTCCACTTTCGCAGATTTTAGTAACATTACAGTTTGAAAGACGGAATTTAACGCCGCATTTTATTCAAAAAAATATCATTATTTTCAATTAGATCATTTTCTTGAGTGTGTATCATACCCACAGTCACCGCGGTTACAGTCAAACACTCGAACCACTGAGGCAGGATGTCTTAATGTTTATTTCAATATAAAATTTGTGCTACTGATAAGAAATATATTTATAGGTGAAATCGGATGTTTTCAAAAGGTCACTTTAGTGTTACAGCTATAAATTTTTTCTTGCGTAAAATCTCTTATCTTTATAGAATAAAATATATTATGTAAATCTATTAGTGGGAAATTAAATGGAGAATAGAATCTTAATACTAGATTCCGCATTCAGCAGGAAGCTAAACAATACATATTATTGAAAATAAATCAAATCGCTTCCTTCACGCTGTATCCCCCACACAGTAGGGTAGGCAGCGGGAACCTAGTGTGTTAACACATTCTATTCCCAGTTTTGCACCGAATTCTGAAGGCATTGAATGGCGGAACTCAACGCCGCGCTTAGCCTCGACACCAGAGCGAAAAATGAAAATATAAATTGAAATAAATATTAGTGTAGTAGTATAAAATAAAGAAATGGGATCGATCACAAATAGTAAAATATGTATTTGTATAAAATAGATTTTAAAGAAATGAGTCCCACCTCGTTTCTTGCGCCGGTCTTTCTCAGGTCTGAGGCATTAACTTTAGCGAACTGATGGAAAATTGTGTCGTTCAAAAAATTAAGCATATAACTTCTTATTTTCAATAAAATTATTTAAATTTGAACCCACAACCAGTTAGTATTACAGTCACACATTATCCCTGCGCCACGAAGAAGACGCTATTTGAAGAAGTATAAAAGAGATATAACTCAATATATCTTTTATGGCTAAATGTACTATTAAAAGCTTAATCTAAGCTGGTTTTGCGATATAGCATCGTTTTGCAAAGATTTAGCGATGAGTCAGTTTTATTTTAAGTTTTCTAAGCTTTACGCTGTATCCCGTATATAGCAGGATAGGCTTAGTGCTAAGAAATTCCGCTACTCTTTTTCAACCCGATGTAAGACACATTGCATGTTGAATGGCAGAACTGAACACCTCATTATGTCTTGTTACCAGAGCGGGCAAATAAAAAAATCCTGCAGATCTGGAATCGAACCCACAACCCTCGCGCTTTCAATCAGACGCTGTGTCACTGCGTCAAGAAGGCCTCTAAAAGAACAAAAACAATTGAAGATTAGTAGTAATTACGTAATTAGTAAGTAAATTTCATGTCTATACATAGTTTTTATTATTTTACTAATTTGTGTTTACTGGAGCCGTTTGCAATGTTCAAAGAAAGATGAAATTATATGATTTTTAGTATTAAAAAAGTAATATATAAAAATAAGAATGTCGTGGTGTTGAGTTGACGCTTAAGTTCCAAAAGGTACATATACATAGGTAATAAAATGAGTGAACACTGGAAAGTGTAGGGCAGAGTGTCTTAGCACTACGTTATTTTGTGCCTACCATTCTAGGTAATATCCAAAAGTATAAAGTACATATACATCTAATCAATAAACCAACGCACAAGAACGATACTGACAAACACTATCAATGAAATATATAGAAGGAAAAAAGACATATATATACTTATATAAGAAACCAGCCAAGTGCAAGTTGACTCACGCACGAAGTACCATTACTTATTTAGAAATACATCTTCTGTGAAAATATTAACTGTCTTACGATTTTAGTTTATTACTTAACCCAGTTCAAGAGATACAGCCTGGTGATAGACATACAAACAGACAGACAGACAGCGAGGTTTCAGTAATAAGGTCTCGGTTTACCCTTCGAAGTTCAGAACCTTAAAAAAAGAAAGGGTATATAAAACATAGTGTTATGACACTTCGTTCACTATTCCCTATTTTTGTGACGATTTTTTTACAGTGAGAAGCTGTAACAAATTTAAATTAAAAAAAATATAATTATATGAAAGATGACATCTCCAAAATATTTCACAGATCCAAGTAAATATTACGTGATTGATTACCATTAGGGTCATTGTCAAAATTTTAGCAACTTATTATCAAACGATAAACAACTCTATAATTTACTAATAAATTACGATTTTTCTTTAAAAATATAATTTATTTAGAACTAGGTTAAACCTAGGTGTCTTCAGCCTCGATACGATGATTCAACAACCTTTTTTTTTCTATATAAACATAATCGCTCCTTCAACGATTTCAATTGAATCGGAATATTGATTGTTTAATTATATTTCAATAAGATTTTATTGCGAACGAATAATATTGTAGCCGACTTCAAAAGAAGGAGGTTTATTTATTTTTAAACATTTTTAAAGTGTTATTCCACACTTAGGAAAGAAAAATACTTATTTAGAAAACGTATAAAAATTTGAACGCAGCGGGACTCAAACCAGTTTCAGTTTCCAGGAGGCGCGGGTTCGAGTCCCGCTGCGTTCAAATTTTTATACGTTTTCTAAATAAGGAGGTTTATTGTTTGTCATGTATCTATGATACAAATATTATCATATCAAATCTTCCAGAGGAGCCCTAACAAAACTCAACCACATTTATTTTATTATTTAAAAAAAATATTACTTATGTTTAAAAGTATAAAATTATTTCAATTGTGAATTTCTTAAAAAATATTCTTATGAGGCCAGTCGTTCCAGTCCACAACCGACTGGTTGCGGATTCGATCCCGACTCGAGGAGATAAATTTATATTTCTATTTCTTTGCTCTGGTCTGGTCTCGAGGGAAAAGCACGGCGTTGAGTTCTGCCACTCAACACGCAATGCCTCCAGAAAGTGGGGGACGGGGTGTCTTAACACTAGGTTCCCTCTACCTACCCTGCTGTGCGCGGGATATAGCGTGAAGCTGATTTTTGATATATTTATTTTTTATTATCTTATGTTGAAAAAATTCTAAATAATACGACTTTTTAGTCTAGCATATCTCAAAATAAAAACGAAATCCTTATAGGATCACTTTGTTGTCTGCATGTATATACATACATATATCCGTCAGTCAAAATCATTATTATCAGGACCATTTAGAGATATCTAACTGAAATTAATATCAAGTATCTAGTTATAACTTATAAATAAGAAATCTAAACATTCAAAACGTGCGTTTATGAATATGGGTATACCACATTTCAATCATTTATTTGATACGGAACCCTCGATGAGCAAGCCCGGCTAGCACTTGATCGATCATTAATTTTTCTTTTTAATTTTACCAGACCTAAACCGAGGAAATGAAAAAAGATCATTCCCCCGTATTAGAATCAAAGCCATATACGTCGCATTTACATTTAGACGCTACGCCGCTGCCCGACGACGGCCTCTATTATGTAATAATACTAATATATTTTTATTTAAACTAATTAACTATTTATTTATTTAAAAATCTCTTTTAGGTGTGATATTTCACATATAAATTTTAATGGTTGTAAATGTTATAATAAATAAAATAAATTGACATTAATTAAAAATAAATGTAAATTTTATTAATTATTAAATTTAATAGTTTGGGCACAGATATACCAGTTAGTTCATTTGTGAAAGATTCCTTATTAAATTGTAAAAAGTTCTAGGTTTGAAACTTCCCGTCCTCCATATTCTGCCGAGACGAAAGACGTTGCGTATTGCAGATGTGTGGCGGAACTAAACACCGCACTTTGTCGACACACACATAATAACTAACTCCACCGACTGGGAATCGAATCCACAATTATCGCGTTATAGATAAATATTTCTGTATTTTTTTTCCTTTAGCTTTACGCTGTATCCCGCACATAGCAGGGTAGGGAGAGGAAACCTGGGAACCTATAGTTAAGATACACCGTTTCCCGTTTAGACACTTCCATTCCCCACTTTGTGGCGGAGGTCAACGCCGCGCTTTGCTAAACGTGGAGAACGGAGCCGGCTCCATCAGCCGTTAAAAACTTCGTTTCCCCTAGTGAGAATCGAACCCTCAACTGCACTACGCAGAGCTTTTCTATAGTTACTTAAAATATTAGGACAAACACAGTATACAAACTAGAGATTGCTTCGGCCTTCGTTTTAAAAGGGTCCTTACTCTAAAATGTCATGTCAATTGAGTTTTACCGTTTAGTTTGGTTAAAGTATTTTATATAGGAATTTTGTATACAATTTAGAAAGAAAATTTATATATAATTTAGAATGGTATTTTACAATTTTAACGCAACGGTTGTGGGTACTATTCCCAATTGGGGAATGAGTTTTTTTCTTTTCCTCGTTCTGGTAACAAGAAAAACGGCGTTGAATTTCACCACTCAAAACACCATAAGCCGGTGCGAGGTGAACGAAGTGTCTTACCACTCGGTCCCCCCTGCCTACTCTGCTGTGCAAAAAAACTAAACTTTTTTAACACGCATCTCTCTCATATTAGTAGCAGGATAGTGTTAAGACACTTCATTTCCTACACACCACTCAATTTTGAGACAATTTAACCTATTAAAATTCGAACTTGCTCCCACTGTAGTACCCAGCAACTAGCAACTACGTAGATCCACGATATACATACATATATTTATTTCACTCATACATTTTGTTTAGTGAACAACCTTGATTCCGTTTGAGGCGTATTGACGCAATAGTAAATCCTTGTGTAGAGAATGTACGATTCATACTAACATAGTAAGAACCGTTTTACAGTACTAATGTTTATTTTATTTTAAGAAAAATGAGCTTCACGCTGTATCCCCGCACACAGCAGAGTAGGCAGAGGGAACCAAGTGTTAAGACACTCCGTTCCCCACTTTCCGCAGAATTTCCGAGGCATTGCGTGTTGAGTGGTGGAACTCAACGCCGGGCTTTTGTCTTGGTGCCAGAACGAAGAAATTAAAATTTCAATAAATAATAATCTATACCCACGAGTGGGGATCGAACCTACATTATGACGATAGTTCCTCATACATAATATTCTTAATTTCATGCTGCTATATGAATAAAAAAAACACTTACACATTTTTTTGCAAACGCCTGACTGTACACTTTACATTAGTGGTTCTCACTCAGAGGAATGGACTATTTTCTCTTCCCTGGTCGAGTAAGAAGGCACGGTGTTGAGTTCCGCCAGCGACACACGTAACGTCGCGGATCATAATTTTCATCAACCTTGTAAATGGGAAAAATTTCACTTAAATATCTGGTATTTAAACCTAGGACCAACCACGAAGCATAACTATCCATAGCAGAAAACTCTTATTCAATAAAACAAACAAACATTACCCTGACATTGAAAGTGAAATTTGAATAGTTGTAACGTTGACGTAACGGTTACTAGTGACCGAGGTTAAGTTACATTGACTCTAGGCTATTATGTGATGGGTGTGCAAGTTATGTAAATTATTTAATATAAGTAAAGAGTTGGAATTTATATGTGCTAACGATTGTGGGTTTCGTTCTTTAGCTTACGTTATATCGTACATTGCTATGTAGGCAGAGGGAACCTGGGAACCTAGTGTTACGACACTCCGTTCTCATTAAGCCCTTCCGTTCCCCAATTTCCGCAGATTTATGGAGGCATTGCGTGTTGAGCTTCGGATCTCAACGCCGCGTATTGTCTCGTTACCAGAGCAAGGAAATGACAACATTTCACTCTTCCGAGAGAAATTGAATTGTTTACAGTCAAATGCTATGTCGCTGAACCACGACGGCCTAAAATTTAATAATATTTCACTCAACTCGGAATGCCTCTAGCATTCGGGGGAAAATGAGAGACGAAGTGTCTTAACATTAGGTTCCCTCCGCCTACCATGATGTGCTCTGACACATAGGTACAGCGTGAAACTATAAAAAATATATATATATAATAATTGTAGTTTAAAACTAGTCTTTTCTTGCGAATTTGCCTCCGAGATCTCTCATAACTTAGACCAATGTGAGACACACGACACATTATAAGTAACAAAAATAATTCCGACCACAAGTATACTGGGCTATATTATAAATTGATTTAAGTGGCAGAACTAAGCGACGCGTTTTGTCTTGTTACCAGAGTGAGTGGGAAACAAACCCACAACCGTCGCTTTTACAGTCAAACGCTGCACCGCTGCGTCACGACGGCCTCACGTCTTTTATTATTATTATAGCAACCTTGTATGAAAATGAAAACTAAAATTCATAGCAACTTTAATTTGCTAAACTCAATTTTGCCCTTGCTAGTTTTTAACCTCTAATTATTATGAGATAACTGTCAATATAAATATTTGTCTCAACCGGGAAGTGTACACGTGACCTCCAGCTTGCATCTAGACTTCCTTATACAATACTGTATCTAGTTTTTTTCTATATTCCAATATAGTTATTTAGTATTCATTTATTTTGCCTTATATTTAAATTATAACATTACAGAAGGAAGCATATATTATATTTAGATTACGTTTTGTATGACTATTTTTATTTTATTACGTTTGTATTTCATAATAAGATAAAAAAAATAATAAGAAATAAGATTATAATTATCATACTTTTGAAGGTGTTTGATTGTAAACACGATGGTTGTGGGTTCGATTCCTACATGAAGGAATGGATTTCCTATCTTTGGAACGCGATAAAACGCGGCGTTAAGTTTCGCCACCCAACGCGCAATGCATGGAATTTAAGTGGAAATTGGTATTTTAATAGCAAATTGTAAAAAAAATTAAGTGAAGAAGCAGAAACGTTATATTTTATAGTATTTATGTTATAGGCAAATGTTTGAATAAACCTTGTAATAAAACTTTAAACACTTAAAAATCCTACTCACGTTTTAAATGACCTAAGTAACGAATATGTCGAA